>QANU01018688.1:277179-356042 GCA_003254905.1 Nissolia schottii
AAACATTTTGGTGAAAACAGACACAACTTTTTTGTTGTTTGAGACACAACCTTTTATTAATGTGAAAGGTGAGAGAGACGGTTCCGCATGTGCCGTGGGTAGTTATTGCCGAAGTGTGCACTAGATGTGCAATAATCACGACTCTTTTTTAGTTGATTGATTGATCAAGGGAGCTTAAACCACATCAAAGGGTGGGGAGCACAAGAAGAGTACTAGAACCAAGAAACACAAACAACGTCCAGTAGCAACCACAAAACACCAGAACAGAACCACAACACAACAACCTACGGCAACAAAATCTAGAGAAAAAACAAGAAACAAGCAACTAAGGGCCAGAAATATGTAAAAAGAAAGCAGGAACCGCAGCAGCAGAGCAGATAATGCAATCAGCAAACAGGCGGCGAAAACCAGGCCGAGAGCCACTATTGACCCCTCAACAATCTCCTCCGCCATGGCCATCAAGAAGGTTGTATAAATGTCATTTTGAATGTTGGGAAAAACATTACTGATATATATTTGCTTGAAGGAATATTGAGCAATCCAAGCACTTAATTTCTAGATCATTAGAGTGAAACTTACCTATATAGGGTTTTGTATATTTAAAAATGTTATTTGTACACTAAATATGGTGTAAACACTAAATCTCTTCTCTCACATACATTATAAAATTCACGCTCACATCACGTGATGTGATTGTGGACTCCATGATATGTTTTTAAAGAAAACTTAGTGTATACACGATACTTGGTGCACAAGTAACACTATTCTTGTATATTACTCTGGCATTTAATTGTCAACTACTCCCTTACTATCCAACAGTGCTTGAAGTGTTATTTTCACCACTATAATTTTTAGGCAGTTAGGTAATGTAACGTACTGGTCCCAATTATAAAAGGATCACGTAGAAAGTTTACTAACGAAGGAAGGCCGTGATGTGATTAATTAACTTTGTAATATCATAGCTAGGGTCATCCTATGTAGTATGTATATAGTTTTCATCTTTCAAATCAGGTCTAGCTTAGGGCTCTATGGCCTGCGGGGACTAGTAGTTTGAAGAAGATTTAAAGCATTAGCTAGCGGGGTAGAGAGCTCGAGTTGTGATCAAATTATCTTAGCTTGTACTTATTATGAATGTGATGGTCGTAAGAAAGAAACAAAACATATATAATTATTGTAACTTCCAAAAGAGTTTAATTTTTTATGCACTAATAGTGCAAGCATAAGCTTATCACTAATGTTTTGTATCCAACTAAAATGTATTTAAAATTCGTTTTCTTTCCTCTCTCCTTCAGTCTCTTACATGCGACTTCCTTTTATTTTTTTTCTTCTTTATTTATTTTTATCTTCTTCTTCATTTGCCCCTTTTTTTGTTTTGTTTTCTTTTTTACTAGACGTAATGGGTCTTAGAGTTTTTGTTTTTATTTCTATTTTATTATTATTTTTTATTATTCAAAAATTTGTGTATATTTATATATACAAAATCTTATGTATGTCTGTTCAAAAGGAACCAAAGTTTTCTTTTTCTTCATTTTCATCTTATTCTTTGTATTTGTTCAAAAGTTTGTATATGTTTGTCAAAAAAATTGTATCTATTTTAAAATATTTGTGATAGAGAGTGCATTTATGCACTTAAAATGTGAGTGAGAAGCAAAAGAGAGTGTGACAATTATTTTTCACTATTTAATGCGATACAAATTTGATTTTATTTGATTTTCGTATTTAAAAAAATTTGTGTATCTGTATTCTAAAATTTGTTTCTATTTTAAAATATTTATGTTTGTGTTTGCATATGTGTATAGCATACTTAGTTATATGTAAAGACATTAGTTGCACGTTGGACATTTTTTAATTTTACGTGTAACATTACTATAAGTTTATTCAATATTTAATCTAATTTTGTTACATATTAATAAACATTGATAAACATGTCATGCATATAAATATTTTTGAATAAATAATAATGTAAAAGAGTGTTACACGGTAAACACCAAACTCAGTTTTAAAACTACAAGATCATATATCACGGGCATGCATAATCATCACTGTGATGAGATCCAGAATGATCGATATTGTCACACACACACACACAAAAAAAGGAATGACCATATATCACAATATAATGTCAGGAAAGAGACATGAATTAACATCACACGTGGAGACAAGAACAGAAGATATGTAGACATGCTGCTTTGTATTATGTGTAGGGTGAGTGAAATGATGCAATTTCGACCCCATTATGCATTAACACCCTTTCCAAGCAAAGATAAATGTTAAACATTTGAATAAACTGAATATTATATTATCAGAATTGTTTTTTTTAGTATAAGAGGAACCTTTATTTAAATACTAGAAAGAGAATCATAATTTAATGACAGAATAATGTCAAAATTATATAATATCAAATTAAATCAAAAGTAAATCAATCTAATATATTTTAGATATAATATTATTCTTAACAATAAAGATACAAACGACAAGTTTATAATCAAAACCATAGTCATTATCTGGCATACATCAACATCCTCTAACTGTATAGCCCATTTGCTTGTTATAAAGAATAATTGCTCTAACGGGACAGTAATCAGAATAATTGAGGGGGGCTTTTTTTCTTATTATATATCCCTAATTATATTGCATGTAAACCACCGAATATAAATCCCATACTATACAATCTCCATAGATGATATGTCCAACTCTAATCTTACCATCCTTATCTATCCGATAAATAGTCTTCGAAAAACCATCTTTACCACCCCCACTTCCCAACATTCCATTACTTTTTTGCATCTCTTACTATTATGTAATATCCACTTGGAAGAAGAAAGAGGAGTACTTATGATGGTGAAGATGTTCTATGCAACGTAGTTAGTCGCCATAATCTTTACTGTATAATAAAGGGGCTTAGTTAAAATAACTACTCTTTTTGATCACAACTTTTGAATCATTATACTCCTTTCATTCAAAACAAACTATATAACTACCTACTTTTAATTTTTAAATTTTTTAATTTTTAAATCTCATTTTTATTTTTCTGGTATTCATTGGGACACCCCATTTTTTAATAGGTAGTTTCTCAAATACTTCCATGAGATAAATACCCTATACTATTTAATTTATCTATTTTTGATAATTTTATAACTAAATTCATCAAATTTTAGTATCATTTCATAATCTAATATGACATATTAATGAATTATATGATCTAATGCGATAAATTAATATTTTTCAATATAATATTTGTAAAAAGGTGTATCGTAAGCTCAAATGGTCCGCAAATCTCTAAACCTGTTATAAGTTGGTCTTTTAATAATTTAATTGATGAAAAGTTTATTACAATCATATATAATACGAAATGATAACAAAATTCGATGAATTTAATTGTAAAAATTATCAAAAATAGTTAAATTAAATAGCATGGGATTGATATTTACTCTATAAGATATTTAACTAACCACTTTTCCAATAATATAAGAATACTTTTAAAATGCTAAGCATAAATTAATCCTACTATTGGTACGTCCCAAAAGTACACTAGTTGCACATGTAATGTCCCAATCTAATCCAGGATGACCACAGGAAAACCTGATTTTTTTTTAAATAATAGTGTGCACCTTATAATCTGTCACCATATTGTCAACTAATGATTATATATGCTTGACTCATGTGTACTCACACAGTTACGGCGCACAAATATTTTAAATTATAATTTATTAATTCATTTTTAACTGACGGATGCAAATACTTTTAACATTTTTAACTATCTTGCACAAACATTCATAGGTACGTGCACAAACATTTTTAACTAACATGCACAAATTTTTTATTATGGTGCACAAACAATTTTAATTATCATGCACAAACATTTTTAATTATTGTGCACAAACATTTTAAACAAATCAAAATATTTGTGCACACAATTGAAAAATTTTGTCCACAACAATTAAAAATATTTCTGCACAACAGTTCAAAATGTTGTGCACAACAGTAAAAAAGTTTGTACACAATGGTTAAAAATATTTATGCACAACAGTTTAAAATATTTGTGCACATCAGTAGAATAGATACATGCAATGTGAGAGTGAAAAACAGATTCTATGTAAGTGACAATAAAGTGACAATATTTGAGGTGTACATACATCACTTTTTTTTTTAATATATATTTGAAACTTACACAAGCTTCCAATTTCTCAAACAACACCGATTAAAGAACTAAAAATGGAAAGATTTTGATTGAATATTAAAATTTTAAGTTTATGGCGTTGAAATTTCATTCTTTATTGTTTAAAAACTTTTGACTCCTTAATTAATCAATATTCTTAGTTACTGCACTAGTTAAAACCCCTAACACAGGAAATGGGACCTCCGGTGGAGGCAAAATTTCTTTGAGTGGGAGGGACAACTTTTTTAGGACTTACAATTGTTACTTGTGCAGATGTACTTAATTAAATGTGGATTCTGGGGACAAGAAATATTGGAGATGTATATGGCCATGTTGGTGCATACTCGATAAAAAAATGTGTGCAATTTCTAAGCAACAGTGAGGGAAACAATGGAGAAGCAGGTTCCTGGATGTCTCAATCCATCTGAAAAGGTTTAGCACCACCAAGTTTGGAGATGCTATTTTGGTTTGTGTGTTTGGATAGGTTGAATACTAAAGAAAAGCTGAAGAAAATGAATATCATTCAAGGGGATAATTGATCCTGTGTTCTATATATGCGGTGCTGAAGCTGAATCTATAACCCATCTTTTCTCTGAGTGCAATTTCACTTGGAGGGTTTGGAGTTCGTTCATGTGTGACTGTGTGGGCAATTTTGAGAGACATTCGAATGCTGATGGAAGTATGCCAGTGGAAAATTACGAAAGACATGTCTGGTATATATATTCTTTTCTTTTCTATCATATGGGCAATCTGAAACTTAAGGAATACCATTTATTAGATGGCCAGGTGATTAGTTGGGATAATTTTTTGCACAATTTGTATTTGAAGTGGCAAAGTTAATTGGGTTAAAGAATGGGAATCTAATAAGAATCAGAAAAAAAGAAAAAAGAATATAAATGGTGGGTTTTGGTTGAGTATGACGTGGAACATCAAAACTATGTGATTGATAGAATTCTATCTAAGGAAGGTACAACAGAATTAATTAGGAGGTTTTTTGGAAAGAATAAATGCAGATTATATGTTTTAAGCAGAATTGAGAGCTTTGAAAGAATGTGTTATTTTTTGTTGTGATCTTAGGGGTTTATCAAAGGATGTGGTGAATTTTTTCTCTAAGTCAAATTTGTTAAGATCTTGGGTATCTGGAACTAATAATATTGATTGGGAATTGCAATTTATTTGGAATGAATTTGTGCAGGATAGGAGTTATTTTGAAAATGTTACCTGCTGTCAAATTCAAATTTCCTAAAACATTGGAAAGGAAGATGGAAAGGTATGAAGCATCTTGAGAGTGTGGATCGCGTATCATGGTATGCATAACTGTTTGCTTTAGTATAGTACATCTCAAATGGGTACTTGTGGCATATTATCGTGGGGAACTCAATAAAGAGGGATAGTTACTTTTGCTAGTGGTGATTTTTGATATTGTTTATAAACTTAAATTTGCAATTACGTGGGTGGATAGTTCTTATCTTTTAGGGGAGGGGTTTGAGGCGGTTTCTTAAATTTTGAGATGTGCGAATGCTTCTGTGTTAACAGTGAAATGAGTTTCATATTTAGTTTTGTTTATATTTGTTATTCTGTGTTGGCTTTATTTTGGGCTCTAACCTCTATTTTTTTTTTAAAAAAAAATAATTAAAACCCCTAGCAATAGACAATGTATATCAGATGCCATATCTTGATTTGGAGATCTTCGATATGTATACTACCACATGGAAAATATTGAGGTAGTAATACTTTATTATTTATTTTGTATACATAAACATAAAGGAGGCTTTAATTAATTAATATGAATAATAAAGCCTGCATTGTTTAGGTTATGAAAAAGAGCCTTGGTAACAGTAAATTGAAAGTTCTGTTAACGCCTTTTTTTCGTCATGGTTTTTTGTGAGTCATAGTTTGGATGTCAGAAATTCCTCATCTAGGCCCATCCCTCCAATCGCGACATGAGGTGATATATCTATGGTTATATTTTACTAGTATTTTCCTACCCAAAGAATCTTGTGCCAACAACCATACTAGCTTTTGTCAGCTTTGGACCCTTTCGTTGGAATTCTCACTCCACAATCAATCTCATTGTGGAATGTGGATGACCATCCTATGCATGTTTTCCGCTGCTTTTAAGGTAGGGACCATCTTAGCCTACAATTAATTTAACAACCATTCATTCATTCACCTCTTCATTTCTTTCAAAAGATAATTATAGATGCCTTTATTTTCCATATAATTACTTTGTACTTTGTACACATTAGTCGAATAAGATACTATTTCTTCCGTTACATTTTAATTATTATTTTTATAAAAAAATTAAAATATTTATTTATTTATAATATTTAAGTGTAATTATTTTTTTTCATTCATATTTCTAATTATAATCAAACATTTATTAGTAGAATGAAAATAAAAAAATATTAAAAATAGATTTTTTTTATATAACAATAATTTTGTCAATTTTGATTTATTTTATGTATTTATTAAAATATATATATATATATATATATATTTTACTTTGATATATGTAATGTTTGATTTTATAGCGTTAAAATAAAATAAAATAGCGGAAGTAGTAAAATATTTCATTAATTGGTTTGCCTTTAGCCATTGTGCTGTATCTTCCTTGGATGGCTTGCCACCAACAAACCTAAATTAGGGTCTAGAAGAACGACATGCAAGTGTCAAAACTAAACCGCTTCTATAGGTACCTACCGGATACCTATGATGCATTGCGTGCTTTTGCAATTAACAAACGAGATAGGCATAATTATTCTAGTGTTTGATAGATATAATTATTCTAGTGTATTTGCAGATTACAGGACAAATATATACAAACGCTGGCTTCTCTCTTTGATCAAATTAATTAAACCGATGCAAATTAATCGGGCATTGGATCATATAGGTTTTATATGTGTAGATAATTTAGGCAAGTACACATTCGTAGATGGTGGATGGTAGAGTACGTAGTGTGCGATTGCATCCGTACAAAGGTATTAATTAGAAGTGTATCTTTCAAGTGTCACAATTAAAAGGTGAAAGGAATTTGGGGAAGAAAAGAAAGAATATAAAAATAAAAAAAATAAGGATGAAATAAAAGACGAAATGAGAGGAGGCCTGAGAAAGCTGGAGTGCATATGAGCAGGGTCCCAAGATCGACCCCTTGTACTGGGGAATGTGGGTTCATATATATCCTATCCCATTCCATACATTTCAGACATGTCCTTTCATAGTCCTATCCTGCCTATATATGTTATATATATATATACACACCTGATGTTCTATATTATCAAAGCTCTTGAGTTAACTATTTTAGTTAACACGAATTAATTATTTTAGTTAAAATTTAGTTTCTCAAATTTAAAAATATAATATTTTTTAAAGATCACTCTCAATTAAGATTTTTAAATAAAATATTTTGACATATTAACTTATGTTAGGTTAATTTATAACATTTTGAAGTTTTGATATATTATTTTTTATGCAATTTTAATTTATTTGTTGTACTTTATGACGTGTTTTTCTCTAATGATGACTTAGAAATAAAATTTTAACTTATATGTTGCTTTATTGTAATTTTAGTATATAGAGTTTACAAGTTGAGTTTATCTCTGCTCCACAAGTTTAGATAAACTCACGAATTTGACAACGTTAAATGTTCCTATTCCTTCATACTTCATTTGAATACAATAATGTTTTGATAACTCCTGGTAGCTAATGAAGATTTAATAACATATACAATAAAGTATGTTGCAAACACAAAGTAGTTTACAGAACCCAAAAAAAAAAGCTTCCATGCATCGAAAATGTTTCGTTAGGCGTTGGAGTTCAGTTATAAAAACCATCAATGTTGACAAAAACATTTGGTTATTAAGAGAGCTGGGTCATTGAAGTTATGTTCTGATTGAAATACGATGACGAACCCCTATAGATTATATATTGCTCCAACCGGTTTATTGATATTCATGGTTAATTAGTTGAAGTTAAAGCGGAACAAACCTGATAAATTGTTTAGCTAGGGAAAAATACACCAGATTGTGGTAGTGGGTAAGTGAAAATATCATATCATATATATACATATATATCATATTTGATATTGTAGTGTTTTTAATTATGGTATTTTTTATCAGAAGTTTTTTTTAAAAATCTTATAACAATATTTATTTTTAGGACTTATTCTTGAGTCTTACTCTTTGACACATCAACACTACATAATTAATGCATCATAAAAAATAAAATTATTTTAAAAGAATGGAAAGAAAGAAGTCACTTTTAATTTCAACTATAACCTCACATAATTAAAAGTACTATAAAATAAAATGTGTCACTATTTCATTCGAGGAAAAGAAGAAGGATGAGTGGCTCATGGAGAACACTCTCCCACTCCCCCTCACAAGTCCTAGAGTTCATTATCATATATATGCCTGCAAACTACAGGGACAAAGACTAGGAAAAAAAAATATTATTGGAGTTGCTTTAAGAGAGTCCCTCGTTAAAATTAACAATAAGATCATGTTTCAATTTAGTCAATAGCACTTGAGACCCACCCTTAGCTTATCATGAGCTCTACCAGCGCAAACTGATTGATCCTCCTAACCGAAACTTGGCAGCCGGAGCAAGAATTAATTAATAATATTTTAATGTAGTTAATAACTACCTTTGAATCTCAATGAATCGGTTAGATTCTTCCTAGTTATTTTCAGTCAAATTTAAACATGAAAAGTTTAAGATACAAGATTTTAAAATAAATAAATAAATAAATAAATAAAAAGAGTGCTTTTAACATGATTTGGCGCCAACGGAGTGAAGGGGGTAAAAAGAAAAGAAAAACAGTAAAAAAGAGAGAGAAAGAGAAAGGAGAAGAAGAGGAGATGAAAAAAAAATAAAAATGACTGACAGAATGGAATAGATAGATGAGGTAGCGCAGTATAAACAGGCAACAACAAAGGACCTATGCTATGCACTTGACATACGTAGTATAGTATGTGCGTGCCCGCACTGCCCGCGTTGTCCAACAACATGTCTGTCGTCGTCTTTACCCAAAGCCCGCGTCGTTTTCCTCTCTGCTCCCGGCCACCTATTTCCCTTTTACACTCATTAAAGTTTATTTGCAATCCACCGCTCTCTCTTTCCCATTTCTATCTATTTTGTGTTTTTTATTTTTATTTTTATTTTTTTGTTCAAATTATGATTTTCATCTCATACAATTCAAGGAATTCAAGGAATATATATAAACTAACTTAATGAAAACTTGACGACAATCCACTATATATGTCGTTCGTTTATATATATGCATGGTATACAAATACAATGAATTAAACTTGGGACACTAAAAAAAGCAACGTCGTTTTCACCTTCTGAATACTGATTGGGAATTCCTCCCTCTCCGGACGGCACGCGCGTTCAGGAGGGGTACTCGCTTTCTCGTTCATAATTTGATGTTCCCACTTTCATTCTTTCAGAGACTATACAGTAGTATTGTATTGTATTGTATTGTATTGTACAATACACATCACATCACATCGCCTTAGGAATTATGGATCCCAATAATTGAAAACTTTGTTGCAGTTTTCGTTCTTGTGTGCCTGCTGCATGCCACCCACCCTGCTTTCCCCCCTTTGCCTCCCTTATTATTATTCCTTTCCTCTGTCCATTTTGCCCCTCTCTGCGTGCGTGTCTCACTCTTATTGGCCCCGTCACCTTCTTAATTAATAAGTTTCATTGTTCAATGTAAAAATTACTTGACGCAATTGGTCAAAAAAATAACTTCACATTTTACCATTCTGCAAGTTTGATTATATATGGTTCACCACCATCTATGGCGAGCATCATCTTTTGATCTTAATTAGTGAAATGTCTAACATCTAAATTTTTATTTACCTAAAAAAGTTTCATTCATCAATATTATATTAAAGTTACTATCAAATTAATTAATTTCACTGTTACACAATGATTGCTAAGGAGCAAATTTCTTATAAGAATGGAAGTTCGATTTTTACTAATGTGAAAACAACGTTTTTAAAAGTTTAAAATTTTTTATACTCTCAGAATTAGATGGTCGATGTTGAATTTGCATAAGAAAATTTTATTAGCTGTTCAATTATATGTTTAAACTAGCTAGTATCAATTTCCTTGATGGTTCATAAATCGTGATGCATGCTTTGCCTGCATGATTTTCACATTAGCAATATAATTCTTAGTTGCAACTTGCCTGGTTGTTCGTATTTGGAGAGAATATTTGCTCCTGGTCAGTACCAACCAACATTCTGGCATATATATGGGTGCACAGAGTCGTAGACTCCTTCAAAAAAGTTAAGCTTAGTAAAATTGATGGTGACCTTGTCCATGATTGGTTAATTTGTTCAACTATTTTATACATGTGCAGTAGTGAATCAACGTACGTATAAGCTTTAATTATTTCCTTGTACAGATTGAGTTTTTTTATTTTTTTTTCTCTTTCCAAAATTTATTTAGAACAAGTGTGACGGGAGGACATTTCCTAAATACCCGAAAAACATATAAAATGGTTTTGGATTCTTTAGCTAGTGTTGTTTTTGAACAAGTTGATGAGGCCCCACCAGATGGATATCGAGATAGTAGTAAATCCTAGTGATCCATCAATTCCATAAGATTTTATATACCAAGAGACGATATCCTAAATGAATATTTATATAAAAAGAACCAAGACTACGTTGAGATATCACCAATTACTGATTGGCTGCCATAGCAGCTATATATTATTATATTCTATCTTGCAACTTAAGTGATAACATTATTTTACCCTTCATCGATGATCATCACCACACCCTCTCTCAATCAATCAAAATCTTGATTGACAAATGGTACCGCAAATTGGAGACATATCGACCCCTCCTTTTTCCTATAAGCTCCTCTCGTGTCATCTCTAACTAATTATTCTTGACTTTTACACTCCCTCGTTTTCAAAAATTACTTTTTCGGGTAATAAATTTATTTAATATAATTTGAAGTGGTGACCAGAAATTTACGCGTAGCTTAGCATAATCATGTTACTAATTGTGGTTATTATGTCACTTTAGTGTTGAATCGCTCAATAGTATATGCTGATCACATTATATAATGTGATCTCATGCGAGACAAAGTTTGACAGGATACTTATAATGATGACGTTCAATTTGTCGTCTTCTTGTCATTAGGTAGAATAGTATAAAGTACTCTCAAGAATCTTTCTTTGTAACTACTATTGAAACATTTTCTTGCAGCCAATACATTTTAGTCATCAAGACCTAGAATTCCAAGTCGTCTCTGGTGGCGCATACGCACGCAGGTGCATCCAATTTTCGCATAAATTTACGTACTAAAATAAGGGCCTCCATATGCACAGGCTTATAAATTTTGCTGAATTAGTCTACTAACTATGCACACACATAATCATCTAGCCATTAATGAGATCCCCATGCGGAGGAATAATTTGATTATTGTCTAATTCAATACAATTTCATAATGTACACCTGTGACTGTGAGCACGACACCGGTATATTAGGACGTGTTTAGACATATCCGTGGATAGAACAGTGTAGCGCACTAGTGATAGGACATATTTGTTTGATTTTGCTGTAAGGAGGTTTACGCGTTGGGAGATTTCAAATCACCCTTGTAGCAGTATCTATAATTACGTTAGGAATTATTTTGAGTTGTCTCACTTTGAAATTTTAACATTTTCTCTATTTTAAATACAAATATTGATTTAGTATAATAGTTTATGAATCGAATAAAAAATATATATCATGTTTTCTGAAAATCTGAACCAAAATAAATAAAAAGAATATATATATATATATATATATATATATACACATATATTTGATAAATGTTCTTTTTTTTACATAAAAAATTATGGGAGACTTTGCTCTCATGCCTACAGAGAACCAAATTGTTTGTCACTCATCTAACATGATATAATTTATTATTTGATACATAAACTATTATACTAAATCTGAAACAATAATGAAAATCAATTCATGTATATTTTATATTCAAACAACAATTTTATTACTAAAAATTATTATGATAATATCTATTTCATTTTGTTAAAAATAAATTTTAAAAAGTGAAGTCTAAAATATTTTTTGGTACACAACCACTCTATACCTAAAAATCAGAGGTCAAACCCTTGATATTTAATTAAAGGAGGATGGACCTCTTCCACTCAACCATATCAATATAAAGATATTACACAATAAATTAATACTAAATAATAAAGGAAATTATAAATAATATTTTAATAAAAAATTATTATGATAATATCTATTTCATTTTGTTAAAAATAAATTTTAAATAGCGAAGTCTAAAATATTATCAGTATAAAGATATTACACAATACATCAATATTGAATAAGATACACCCAAAAAGTAATAAATGAAATTATAATAATATTAATTCAACCACATAATTTTGTGTGCATATATGTGTGTGTTATGAGTAATTTGGATGCACTGAGATAACTCGCAATTCTGACATTGGGTTGGATCCAAGAGCTTAATGGCAGTGAACGATGAGCAAAAGTCTTGATTAGCGGGGGTGATATTTGCAAAAGTCATTCTGGCGCCCAAGTCAGTATGTGAGCAAATTGTGAGGTGATAATAGTATGAGACTTACCTTGTGGAGTAGCAGGAGACTCCTTTTTATAATATAAGTATTGACGTTTATGATCTGTAATGTTCATAAGTTTTATGAGGCTTTATGTTAATTAAATTTCGTGACGTTCATAAGCCTTATGAAGACTTATGTTGAATTTCGTAACATTCATAACGCTTGTAAGCCATTATGCGGGACAAGGGTGAGAAACCTAGTTGAATGACTAGCCATGTAAGTCGGACTTAAGTCCTTGTCGGATTTAATCCGTAACATTGTATATATCACTTCATTCTAGCTAAATTCATATTTTGATCGAAATTAAATTTACATAATCAATTTCATACAAAATTAATTTTGAAAACTCTAAACCAAAATCACTTAGGATTAGTAGGGTCAATATATATAAACTTTATACGTACTTCCTTGAAATTGTAATGATGACTTTTCTTGTACCGGGCGAGTCTTCAGCCTTTCCCCCACAAGAAGGATTATTCTTTTGGAAAACTTGATTACTAGTGCATTATTGCTCCATCATACATATACAATTCGCTCTACTCCCCCACATGATCTCTATCATATTGATTTTACATATGCATTGATAAATGTTGTAATGTATGGAAGCAAAATACAACTGCACTGAACACCCTATTGTGGAAACAAAAATCGTAACTACAGATTTCCTAATATGGAGAAAACATTTTACCTAGGGCGTGTGGCTTCTGCTAACTTAATTACTACGCAAATATGCAAGCATATAGAAAAGGAAGTCAAAGTGTTTCGATGCATAGAAAATACTAATGATGAGTCTTTACCGGCATGAGTTAGTCCAATGTGGGACAAGCAAAATGATTTATTCTCTTACACAATTCATAGTTGGTTCTGCAAATGCCGCACGTATGATATAATACCATGTAATGATGAGTGCATTAATGCCTTTTCTTAATGCGATTTCAATTATATGGTCAAATTAAGTAAAAATGATTTTTAAGAAACAATAAATTTCTTCCCTCCTAATTAATTTCTTAGAAATGAACTGCAACTCCTGCAGTTATTCAAAATTCAATCTTTAAAATAAAAGATGCTAAAACAATTGTTAAATATTGTTGAAAAATGAGAGTATCACCCACAAAGCAGAATCTTTTACGTCTTCAATGTATTAAATATTACAAGAATATCTATTTTTCCTACGTATAATACTCACTTCATTCCTTCTTATCTATCACTTGATAAATTTGCTACATTTTCATATCAATGCATCTAGTATTGATCCGGTATATTAATTTGAAAATCAAGTATTGATCAAATACATTAATTTGAGAATATACAAGTTTGTCAAGTGGTGTAGTATTAGTTTCCTTTCGAATTTTTAACAAATGTTTAATGAACACTTGTTAATTAGCAAAACCTTAAAAGTATTCTTTTCTTTAAGTAGTTGTGTTATTTATACAATCATTTTGAATAATATTATAACAACCTCATACACAAAGGTACAAGATTTATCATGATAAAACCCACCGTGAGCCTTGTACCTTTATCAATCATGAGGTTGTCATAAGATTATCTAAAATGGTAATATAAATACCATTTCAAATACCATTTCTCTTCTCTAAAATACTTTTACATATATAAACAAATTGTTAATAACATATTTTTTAAACTTTCCAGAAAATAGAGTCTCTTCGTTCTTCAAGAGTTTTATTACTTTCAATTAATGAAATGAAAGCAAGTCTCAACCATATATATATATATATATATATATATATATATATATATATATCCACAAAAGATGTATCTCACAGTTGCACAGAGACCGTGCATTTGATCATTTTTAACTTTTATTAAAATTATTCCACTTGACATATTTTCAGCCAATATTTTGCCACATGTGTGGTTAATTTGAAATTGTCCGCGTGTGCATAACACAGAAGTTATTTTCATACCTTGTATTCAAATTCCAAGTATAAAGAGAGTCGTTGTTGTGGCCTACAAGAGGAACTCATGAATCATGGCTTTCTTTCTTTCTCAGAGAGTTCATTTAAAATATAATTATATAATATTATTGTGAGTCCCCATGTTCTAGCTATATACTATATATATATTCTGCTTTAGCAACAACAAGGGGCATGACCGAGAATTAAGCTGTCGTTCTTAAAGCATAAAAACAACGAAGCATAACACATAACATAAACCCCTCTCCCAATTGGAATTGAATTGAGTTCCCAAAGGTGACTCATCATTTAATTCCATATATCCCATTTAATCCCCTCTCTCTCTCTCTCTCTCTCTCTCTCACACACACACAGAGAGCAAAACCAAACCTACTTTCCTTTCTTTCTTTCTTTCTTTCTTTTTTTTGCTTTTCCTTTCTCCTCCACTAGCACAAAAAAGACTCACTAGCCACCCAACCTCCTTTTGCTTTTTCGTGTTTTTTTTGGATTGTTGCAGATCCACCACCAACAAAAATAAAGCCAAGAAGAAGATGATCCAAGAACTGTTTGGTGGTGGTGCTACAAACTTCATATCTGGTGAAAGGAAAATCTCCATTAATGGAGGAGGACCAGTTCTACTACCACCCACACTACCATCATCCCTCCCTTCTTCTTCTTCTTCCACACACACTTCTACGGCTACCGCAGCCGCCGCCCCCACCTCATCAGAGAACCAGCAGAACCTGAGGTGCCCCCGATGCGATTCCTCCAACACAAAGTTCTGCTACTACAACAATTACAACCTCACGCAGCCTCGCCACTTCTGCAAGACATGCCGCCGCTACTGGACCAAAGGAGGCGCCCTCAGGAACATCCCCATCGGAGGCGGCTGCCGCAAGAACAGGAATGTCAACGGAGTCTCCAACTCTGCGACGGCAAAGACCTCCAGCAGCGCCACTGCCTCCAAGATGAAAGCAGTGGCATCAGAGCTTGGGAGAACTTCAGGACTTGGGCCTAGCGAACCCTCGTCAGGCCCAATCCTTTGGGGCTCCCCCCAGAACACCCACCTGTTGGCCTTACTTAGAGCTAGCAATAATCAAAACCCTAACCCTAACCCTAGCTCTATGTCCCTTAATCCTGTTACAACCGTGAAGGATGAAGGGAACTTAATGGGATCCTCCCAGCCCTACATGGTGACTCATGAGCCTTTGAATCATAGAGCCCTAGGGTTTGATGGCAGTGTTGGAGGACAAGTAGTTCCTTCCATGGGTCTATGCACCTCTATGTGGAGAAACACTACTCAAGATCAACATCATCAAAATAGTGGCTATGTGCTTGGCCAACATCATCAAGGCAGTGGAATTCAAGAGCTTTACCACAAGTTTAGGTCATCATCAGGTAATTATTGTGGTGATAATATTCCGCCAATGTTTCTTGGGAACATGGCTTCTTCTTCCTCTTCTTCTTTGTCCAGCATTTTGGAGTCCTCTTCGGTTGCCGGGGGTGGTAGTACTGAATTGGGCTGCTGGAATATTCCAACCCTTCCGTGGTCGACTGATCTTCCTACAACCAATGGAGCATATCCTTAATAACCGTTTTTCTCCCTTTTTTTTTTTTTGGTCAGTGCTAAGGTTTTATTTCACATTAGATAGTGTGCTCCTGGGTTAGTTAATCTGTATTTTGGAGGTTTTTTTCTTCTTTCTTATTCTGTTCCGGTTGTTTACTAGCTTGTTTGGGAGGTGGTAGTGGTATATGAAAATGGACATGTAGCATTACTTTCTCCTTTTTCTTTTCTTCCACTTTCACGTCTTTCTATGATCTGCTAGCTTCTGTGTTTGGTTGATGGTGTGTTTAGCTTAATTAGTTGTTCCCAAAGGTTTTCAAGGAGCAGGGAGGGTTTGGAAAATTGGAATGAATCATGAATGGAAAACTTAGTTTTTTTTTTCTCTTTCAAATGTTATATTTATATTAATTAGTTGTCAATTATATATCTTCACTTTAATTTAATTATGCACAAGGGTTATATATTTCAATTAAGGACCAGGAGAGTTTGGAAATTGCAATGGATGGAATACTTAGTCTTTTTTGTTTCATATATATTAATTAGTTTTAAATTATATATCTTCACTTTAATTAAATATTTCTGCAATTTTGCTTTCTGCCTTTTTCAACTTTTTTTCTCTGTCTCTACTTTAGCTTTAGAACGCCTGATACAAATTGTGCTGGCTCAAGAGATGTGGGCCCTCTGCACAAAAAGGAAAAAAAGAAGTGTAATTGTAATAGTAGATCATCAGAATGCAAAGATTTAAGGCGCGGTAACTTTAAATAGACAGCAGTCAACCTATACATTTTTTTTATAATTAAGACTAAAAAACATAGAGTAAAGCTGGTGTAGAAGAATATATATGACCTTGATAAACTGAAAAACTTTAGGGTTTGGCTAGGTTATCATGTAAGAAGAGTGAAGGTGGTGGGTAGCATATGGCAACTGTAATATATTTTGTTTTGTAACGAGAAACCGATGAATCTAAAGCAAAAGCAGCCTTTGCAAACAGTTTCCTCAAACAGAATTAGAATCTCTTGAGGTCGGTTGGTTGTGTGTGGAAATTTGGAATCTCACACCTGCAGTTTGGTCACTGACACAGCCCCTTAAGCTGAAGACCCTATCCCCTGACTTGTTGGCAATTTTTTTTTTCAAGTACCGAAACTCTCTCCTTTCGCACATAACGTAATTCAATGTTCCTATGGTACTAGTCAGTCATTTTTTATTTTATATCTTAACCTATTATTATAAGAGAGAGAGAGTCTCTAATGTTTAGTCACAAGAACCAGTAATCCAATTTAGTTCCCTAAGTTAGGCCCCCTAAAGTTTCAAATCGAAAAACTATTTCCTCTAATATATATATTTCTATCAAATTGATCCCTTTAAAATTTTTAAATGGTCAAATTAGTTTATCTAAATTTTTTTCAGTTAAATTGGTCATTGTCAAATTTAAAAGTAAAATATGTTAGTCCATCGAATTGATGCTTATGCATGGACGTTAATTAATAAGATGATATTTTACCTTTAAACCTATATCACTTGTGCATCATTCGTCCTCTTCAAGTAGCCTAGACTCAACATGATGGAATTTCGCAAAGACATTAGCAACATTAAGCTTTGGCATAACAAAAACGCTTTTAATGTTCATTCTCACTCCAAGTTTGATGCCTACAAAGAAATCGTTAATGTTATTTTGAGGTAGACGAATAATTTAAAAGTGAGATAGGTTTAATTAACCAAGGAATTAATATGCCTGCCATGTAAATTTGATAGGACTAATTTGGGCAAAATATTTTTTTTGAGAGGCTAATTTAATTGACTTAAAATTCTAGAGAAAAGAATATATAGTATGTAATATTTTTTTCTGTTCTTTATTTTTTTACATTGGAAGAAGTACGCTATTAGTAACTAGCTACCTTATGGCTAGCGTCACTTTGATAAGAAATAATGTTATCATTACGGGTGTACATTAGGTGAGCCAACTTCTTCAACTCGCTTGACTAGAAGTTGGTCGGCTCGGCTTGGCTCGAAGTTGCTTGGAAGACTTGAGTCGGAATTCGCTCTACTCAATACTTTGTTAGTTGGGTGGCAGTTTAGTGAATTCTAAGACCTAATCACTCGACTACCCAGCAAAGACCTTTTTTTTCAACCTAATGTTACCCAACTCAGCTTAATGCATTCATCCTTGACAAAAAAAGAAGAAGAAATTCTACTTGATTTAACCTAAAAAAGTAGCCAAAGCCTACTACCAAAAACTCTCAAACGCACAAAAAAATGCCTTGAAACTCTAAAATAATGGCTAAAAATTTATAAAAGAAAATACCACAAACACTCATCGACCTGCTCGACTCGCCCAATAACCCAACGAATTGACTCGAGGCGAGTTACCTCATTTAAAATTGCACAACTCAACTTGCTCGACCCGTCATTAGGTTCGTCAAATGGGTGAGTTCATTTAAAAAATATGATTCAAATCGGTCAACGTACATCCCTTATCACTAGATTTTATATATATATAAACACACTCACAAGCTTTTGAATTTTAATTAATATTGTGATTTATCGGGTATAGAACGTCCTCGTAGTTTTCTGACTATCAGGATATTTTAGTATTTTTACATAATAATTTTCATGCTTATATCACGAGAATCCTTCATCAAAAATGTGAAATAGATGAGTTTTCTGAAATTTAATGTTTGGTACTTAAGATTATTTTTAAACCGTTGAAATAAATATGAGAAGAGTGCTGCTACTGCTACTTGATTAGACAAATAAACATCTAAAACGAAAAATTTACAGTCTTATTGAAACATTTTAGTAGCATGGAATTCAATTTAGTTCCATAAAAAAAAATAATTCTAATGTGAATTAAATTGAATTCTCAGGTTTAAAATAAATTAATACATGTAAGAATTGAATTGAATTATGTTATTTATTTTAACTATTTTATCCTTTAAAATCATATACCCAATTTACAAGCTCATCACTCACTCAGTCATGCATGTCCCCCTGCCACTACCTTAGAATTGACATTGTTAATATACATTATTGTATTATATAATGCTTTTTCTATTAAATTTTACTTGAACATATTTTTTTTTCCTCCGAGAGACCATTGAAACAAGTATTATAATGATAGTAAAAGTACAAAATTTAAAAATTCTGAACATATAACTCATGAGTAGTGTTATTTTGACATCGAGTGAGTGTGGACCCTTAATGTTTGTGAGAGGGGTAATTGGATGACTACACTAAAAATAACATTTTCCATAACTCATTAAATAGAGAGAAGGAATGATGGATTGTGAGAAAGAAGTCACAAAGGCATCTATCTGAGTTATCATCGCGTGGCGAAAGAACGTTGCCACCATTGGTGTCTGAGGTCATGGTAGGTGGTCGTTGTTGCAATCGCAGTCTCGCTGGTGGTTGCCATCGCACAAGAGGGGGAACTTCATCGCCACCAACCGCCGTTGCATAGGAGGAAGAAGGTCGTCATAGGTCAGATTCGAGTTTGAGAATATGCTGAGGAAGACGCAAGAAGGGAGGAGTACGTGAGCGAAGGAAAAGAAAGAGGTATAGAGTGAAGGGTGTTTTTGGGTTTTTAATCTTTAAGTTGAAATCTTTACGAGTGATTTGGAAACCAAAACATTTTGCTATAATTTACTTTTGGCTAATTTGAAGGAATTGAATTCTTGTTGAATTTTAATTCTATAATTTCAAATCATAGAATTAAATTTCAATTCACGACGGAATTGAATTTCAGATCTAGATTTCTAAACAGAATGTTAGTTAGACAAGTAGAGTACACGGTTTACATGATAACACTCTTAAACGGTTGGCATTTGTCAAGTAATAAAGTTGAGCAATCAATATTTTTAATATGATGAGAATGAATCGTTCTTAGACCTTAGTCCTTAGCTCATCTTTTGATTCATGTCCGATAATAAATTTATCATCCTTAAAAGCTAAGAAGCATAGAAAGTGACATTGACATTAACATAAGCCACAATACGACGACATACGAATTTCAAAATTTTATAAGATATAGACATGACATATATAGGTATATAAAATTAAACATTTATAATAATATCCTAATACTTTCATTAATATTAAATTACTAATTTTTAATATTTTTTAAATCCTTTTTAAAATATATGAAAAATTAAAGATATTTTAAATTATTTAATACTTAAAATATTTTTTACTCAGACACGACATAAACATGACTCAAAAACCGTTTGAATATAACTCGGATACGCTTGGACACAGCTAATTATAAATTTTTTTTATTTGAATACTTTTAGACACATACAACACGTGTGCTAGACGAATGTATTTGTGTGTTAATGTAGACACAAGAAGATACAGCACTCTTATGAAGTACATGTGCTTCCTAGCTTGAAAGTGAACATTAGAAAGGCCAACTAAATTTGAAAATTCCCCATATTGCGCTCGCCATGATGTGATAGCCCAAGCCCAACCCATTCCTTATATACATGCTGGGGTCCTATCAGTGTGGATATTGGGTCTTAACCCAAATCTATTTTAATGACATAAAAAAGGAAAAAAGTATAACAAACACTTCCTAGGATATTTGCATTCTACTCTTTGTTGTGTTTTAATTGTCTAAAATTAAATATTACATATAATAAGATAAAAAAATTATCTTGATAAATTTATAGATGATATGAATAATTTTTTTATCTTTTATATAAAAAAATAAAATTTTATTTATAATATAATTATTATTATTTTTATATTAATTATATTAATAAATGTTTCACTATAATTAATAGTACGAATGAAAAAAAAATTAATTACATCTAGATATTATAAATGAATAAATATTTTAAAACCTTAACAAATAGAAAATGGCACTTAAAATAGAATGAAGGCAGTAGAAGGCAATGACACTTTTCAAGTTTGAGTAGTGTTATTTTGACACCAAACTTGATTTATTCATCTAATTACCTCTCTTACAAATATTATAAGACCCACATTCATGTCAATTGATATGAGTATAAATTTCATAATATTTGTGAGAGACATAACTAAATGACTACACTAAATTTAATGTCAAAATAACATTTTTTTTCGTATTTCAAACACTTTCACGCTAGGTGATTTAGAATCCAGACAGCGTAATCTACCTTATTGGCTCCCTTTGCAATCTAACATTAGGTGGAATGAAAAGTAGAACATAATAAGATTTGAAATAAGAAAAATGAAATTATTCAATTTTCAGAAAGAAAAAAAACTGAATTAGAAAATCATTAATATTTTTACCATACAAATTAAGTCTAACAGACATCACATCTGATCACAAAAATAGTTATTTTTAGAACAACGCAAGAATAACTGAATATAAGAATGAAAAGAGAAAATTCAGGGATAGATACACAAATCAACCAAAGTTAAAAATTAAAATAAAATCCCTTAGACCTTATAAGAGTACTAGTACTACTAGTGCAGCCTGTGCAAGTGCTTAGCCTTGCCGCAAAAGAGTGCATTGGGAGGGATATCAGCCTCTGTGTATAAGCTCTTCTCATCGTTCCACACCCTCATATACAATTCTTGCCCCAAGTACCGGTTTTCCCACACTGCAGACCTCAAGTTCCACATTCCCTTGTTGTCCAAAGACACCAATATGGCACTCCATGACTTTGGATACACCTGTGTGTCCATTGGAGAAAGGTGTCATTAGCCTCTTTAATAAATATCATTATATTATGGGGTCCTATGGTACCTTTGAAATTGGGATGGTATCAAGGAAAAATGTTATTTGTACTCATTAAACATTAGACATAGAGCTAACTCACTATTATGCATTTATTATAAGATAAAATTTTAATTGAATGTGAGTTTTACTGAAATGAGAAATGTTATTTGTATTCATATAGGGTAGGACATTGTGTCGATTTATATGTCTTCTATCATTGGTAATAGAGTTCACACCTCATTGAAATCTCATTTAATGTTAAATGGAATGTGAGTTAACATGATGTTCCATATTATACGAGTACAAATAAGACACTTCTTATTAAAATTTTAACTAACAATAAATAAGTAATGAGTTCGCAAAATATTCAATATTTGATGATTATATACATCCATCGTATCCCTCTATTGAAAGCTAAAATTGATTTTAACTCACCTGAACAGTGTGTCTTGAAACACCATCAACCAAGTTGTAACCCTTTCTCAAACCAGGATTCCACATGCCAGAGCCAAATCTGAATACATTTTGGATTCTCAGTTAAAAAAGTATTATTAATCAATCAATATCCATAAATCATAATTGAACAAAAAGTTGAGAGTCCTATGCTCCTACCCAACAACAAAGAAGCTGGATCCATCCATATGCCAGGACTGAACAGAGTTCTCACTGTTATAGAAGACTATTTCCACAAAGTCATGAAGGGTGAGTCCTATCACAGATGTGCCTAGTTTGGGAGGGGTCCCTGGAGGAGGAGGAACATCTTTTATTGTGTTCAAGTCAAACATACCCGGAATGTTGAACCAATCAGCAAGCTTCAATGCTGTGTTGGGGTTAATGTAGGAAATTCCATTCACAGCATATCTTAGTTTTCCATTTATGACGGTTTCTGAATTTGCCAACACGAATGTTCTTACAACCGGTATGGTTCCATAATGGAATGAACCCTGAGGATTAGGCCTAGCTGCATTTGCTGTCAAATTCAATCTTCCAAAGAAGGAAAAAAAAAAAACAGAATCACAGTTAGAAACAGTGATCAGCAGATTCCCAATTGTACATAGAGTAGACATGAAGAACAACATTGATATTTGTACATACATAGACATAATGATCGACACTTGTAGATTACAGTTCAAATAATTATGGACTTCAGTCATGTATGTAAGTGTGGAATCGACATGTTACATTCAATATTAGTACATATTCATTCTCAGATAATATTGTGTTTTTCACTGATAGAACTGAAATCCATTCTTATTTAAACTGTGATGCGCAAATGTGATGATTATGTCTAAAGGATATGTTCGAATAACACTTTTTTGCATGAAGCAAAAGTGATCAGTACCTGATGGTCCTGGCTTGCTGCATAGACCAATGATAATCATTTTCCAAAGTTGGGACTAGGGGCAATGGACCAGAAGCCTTAGTGTTGGAGCGGGCATAACGAAGTGTTGCTGTGGTAGTGAGAGCATGCTGAGTGAAAATACTAGATGCAACAATGTAATAGTCCTTGGGTGATTTGTCTAGTGTGACCAAAATAGTTACCGATTGGCCCACATGAACATCAAGAGACTCATAAGTTTCTTGCAATGTGTGAGACCCTTCAATTTCAATAAGCTTCATCCAGTGGCCTTGGATCCTGAAGTTAATTGAGGTCGCTATCCCAACATTGGACACCCTCAACTTGTAAGTCTTCCCTGCAAGATTTTTTATTTCCAATTAAGCCTAATAGAAAATGTGACACCAAATTCATTGGAAAGTGGAAACTGCAATCTTTGTTTTTTTAAATGTAGGGAATAATAACATGTTTGGTTAATTGTTGGTGGAGATGGTTACCTCCTTCACCGCTAAATACAACAGAATCTTTTTGGCCATTAATGAGAAGAGCATCAGGAAAAGGAAGATGCTTGCCAATGTCCAATAGTTGCCTTAGCACCTGCAAATTTAACCTTAGAGTTAGAACAATTATATTCCATGTGGCCTAAAAATGGTTTATATAATCATATACTCTATGGTAAGCTTCTATGGATCAAAACAAAGTTGGCAGGACAACCACAATTTTGATAAAAATTCTTGTGAACTTCTATGTAAGCATTTACATAGGAATATACATAAAAGAATTGAATGGAGAAAAGTTGTTCAGAAATTTAACCTTGTGGTTGGTCTTGTACCAATCACCAATAAGCAGTGTGAATTCTCCAGCAGGGGTAGGATATGGGGTGGATATGACAGACCTTTGTGCAATGTTGAATCCACCAAAAGCCCCACCAGCTCTATGGATTTTTGTTGATGGGAAATATGTGAAGGTTCCAATTTGATCTTTTACTTGGAACTTGTATGTCCAGTTGGTCTTGGGAGGGATGGGGCAGTTTGTTCCTAAAACCCCATCTTGCCATGAAGTCCTCCTCTGCTTTATACCGTTCCTGTTTTTCACCGTACAAATAACTCTTATTAGTGTTTTTAAAATCTCAATTTAAGTCTTAAAATCTTACCATCTTACGGGTTTGAAGAATTTAACCCATATTATTATAATTAGTTAGATTAAACAATCTTACGATTTAAATCATGTTGAAGTTTCGCGTTTTACAATTTTACTTTGCTTTTGCAATTTTACGTAATCTTATCTTTATTGTTACTACCGAAATGGCTAAGAAAAATGCAAGACAACTAAAGTTTTTGTCAAAAATTAAATGTCAGAATAATGTAACATGTTGAGTAATCTTTAAAAGAGTGAGTTCTACCACTACATTTAGTTTAAAAATTGCTCATTATTCTATCAAAAACTATGGTTATATTGTTTTACCCAGGCGTGAAAATGACAAATTATGGAATAAAGGCACTAACCATGTAATGAGGAAAGGTTCATCCATGTTGTTAATGACATTCACTAGGATGTTGTCATTAGTGACAGCCTCAATGGTTGGGCCTGGAAATTGGCCGTTGATGAGAATGCCCTGATAATAAGGCATCAAATAAGTAAGTATATCATATTCATACCTTTTTTTTCGAAAAAGTATTAAAGAAAGGCATTTTAAGCAGCAATAAAAAAAAATGACCAACCTCTTGAGGAACACCAAGAGGAGAAATTGTTCCCTTGGAAATTACCCATGTAAAATACAAATAAGGGTCTTCTGCAGTAACGGGGAAACCACTCCAACAAGCCAAAACTCCAAGAAAAATTACAAGGAAAATGACCTGCCTCATCTTGTATGATGATATAATTTCAATTGTCTGCCAATGAAGACAAAATATCTTTCACGTACTGATATAATCCTAAGCTCTAAATTATATGTTAATTCCTGATGATATTCAAGAAAGATATCAATGAAAAAAGCATGCTATGGATTAAATTCCACTAAGTTTATAAAATAAGTTACAACATTGCAATGTGCTAACCAAAAAGTTGAAATGAATGAAAGGAAAATAAAATCTGAGTTTTCCTTCTAATCAAGAACTCCCTTCACTGGAAAATCTTGAATTAGTTACATACCCAAATGCACAAAAACGCACAGGAAATGAAATTTCCTCCAAGACACAGGAAATTGAGATGGAGAAGTGAAGTGAACTAAGGATATTGGGCTACACAGTTATGACTATATGTACGAATGGGCACCAATATCGAGGCAAGGTTGGCTAATTTTGCTAGCGGATTCCACGCTTATGCTTAAAAAGCAACAATGTATTAGCATGCAAGTATACCAAATGGCCAAAAATAAAATTTAGTATACGTTAAGATGGTGAACGAAATGCCAGTACTCATTGTACAACTTGCAGCTTCTCAAGATTACGCGTTCAATGTTTATTAAAATTTAGAGTCCTGCTACACGCACACCAAAAAATATACATCATAAATACACCCTATATTTATATACATAAAGTTTGTATTTTAATGTCTGTAATGTTTGTGCACTTAATTAAGTATAATGGAGAATATCATCTATAAGTTTGTAATGTTTGTGTAATCATAAGAATAAAGTTTGTGCATTGTTAATAGTGTATGTATGGGTGTATAAAATTGGGTGTATATGTAATATTTTTGTAAAATTTATTAACATGCTAAATGAGTAATAACTTCGTGGGTTGACTGTGTCGGTTATATTAATTCTCAAATTATATAAATGTACTTTGTGACCTAAGAAGTTAATCAAATCAATTGAAGAACTAATTTGACTGACTTTTATTAATTTCAAGGACCATAAAATGCATTTTCATAGATCGTGGACAAATGTGACAGCCATGTTAGATAAAACTGTTTACATCAAATTATTTGACTTTTTTTAAAATTAATCATAGGTTGCTTTAGATTGTGGAGTGCTTATTCAATTGGTTTCTCTTTCGTGAAAATGTGAAGCAAGATGAGTTGGAGTTTGGAGGCTTTGTACTCAAACTTTCGGAGGTGGCCGGAAGGGAAGGAGTGGAATCTTTTACAAGTTACAACCGTGCACAGCGCAACCGAGAACGGATCCTCATTATTAATTTATAATAATTAGTTGAGAAATTTCAAGCAGGGAACAAAATCTTATGCATCTAACATGGTTTTTAAAGCAAAGTTTGGTGACAAAAGTGATCTATGTATGGATCTGTATTTGGACTTGGTAACATGATGGAGTCTGCGAATATCTCTATGGAGGTTTTTATATTTTTAGTTAGTGATGGCTTATAAAACTATTTGTTTTTGGTCGAAAGAAAAACTTAAATTGAGCCGAAAATGCTAGCCCTCACATGCCAAGTTGGAGGAGTGTTTGGGCTTTGAGGATTTGCATAACCAATACTTTTTTTGTCACGTTAACATGTATAGGATGTAGGACTAGTTCTTGCTCTCTTATCATTGGTTATACTATAAACCCTCTCAAGTCGTCAACCATGCCACATCTCGTGCTTAGACCTCTCAATTTAAACTAAGGAAATCTAACCAAGTTAATTCATGAATCATAATCGTAAGTAATTACTAATTAATAATGAAGTTGATTGCCGAATATAAATAAGCAATGTAAAATTTAATACAAGACTTTCCTCCAATATACGTAAAACTGCCAGAAAATTGAGAAATTAACTTCTCCCTCTGAGTTCTTTTACTTTTTTTTCTTTTTTTCTTTTTGTCCTAAAACAATTTCTAATGTAGTCAAGCCCTCATGACTAGAAACAGAAAGACACCAACAAATAGGTGGTTGATAATTTGACCCTCAAGGATGATGTCCCACGGCTTTGCCGCAAACAAGGGCGTTATGGGGAATGTCATACTCATTAGCAAGGCTGCGCTGTGCATTCCACACCCTTAGATAGAATTGCTGCCCAAGATATTGCCTTTCCCATACAGAGGACCTCATGTTCCACATACCTTGGTTGTCCAATGACACCAATATGGTAGTCCATGAGTTTGGATACACCTACATTCATTCATTTGAAGGATCAAGGAAACAAACAAATTTTCACAATGAATAATGATATTTGTACTAAATAGAGAGAAGATTTCACGTTGATGGGAGGAGAATCAGGTCGACTAAGGCTGCAGGTGATAATGTTGTCAATTGTAATTGTAAGATTCCCCACTCAACAACGTGAAAATTTACACTATTTGCATACAAAGTACTCATAGTTGATGGGCATTATAAATAAGTGTGTACAAATAACATTACTCTTTCATGAATCTTATAATATTATAGCATATTCGAAAGGTTCAAGCAATTTTTTTCTTCTAAAGACATGTTATGAGAGAGAATAAGGTGGTTTCTTGTTTAGTTACCTGTGCAGTGTGTCTAGTCAGGGCATCAACTAGATTATATGTGCTTCTACTAGCAGGTGTCCACTGGCCGAAACCATAACTGAAATTGTACCAATGACCATAATTAAAACTCATCCTTGAAGCTAATTCTAAGTATTAGATAAATTTCCTATACAAATAGAAGTGATAGAATAAGAAGGCATACCCAACAACCCAAAAATCATAGCCATCAAGATGCCAAGACTGCATGGTGTTCTCATTGTTCTGGAAAACAACCTCAATGAAATCATGGAGAGAAGTTGGCAACACCGCAGCGGCCACGCGTGCGGGGCCACCGGAGGGATTGCTCTGAAGCGAATTCATGTCGAAGACACCGGGGATGTTGAAGTAATCAGCAAGCTTGAGAGGGGTATCAGGGTTCACATACGATACCATGTTCACAGCATAACGTAGCTTACCATTGATCAAAGGTGCTGAATTGGCCAACACAATTGTCTTTGTAGTGGTTATCTTCCCATAATGGAATGAACCTTGTGGATTAGGCCTTGCAGCATTTGCTGTCAGATTCCACCTGCATCAATAATTAAATCTTGATTAATCAGATTAAAATCTATAAACAAATCATAGCAAACTCATTATAAATGCCTTTTTTATTAGGAAACCTTTAAATTTGTCCCTAGAGTTGTCAGTATCGGTTAGGTTCATCCACAGATTTTGGAAATGATTATATTAGTTCCTAAGGTTGTCAACAACCGGTTTAATCCCTGTGAGAGACGTCTAACTTAATTGATGTTGAAGGGCTAACTTGATCGATTTTGACAACTTTAAGGACTAATATGACAATTTACATAACTTGAAGGACGAACTTGATTGATGCTGACAACTCCAAGGACGAATTTTAAAGTTTGCTCGATTTTTTTTGTGAACAACCTGTAGGATCTAGCTTGTTCCATGGACCATTCATATTTGTCACTAGGAGGAGCAGGGAAGGGTCCAGATGCAGGCGATTGAGAATTTGCATAGTGTAGCACTGAAGTTGCTGTGAGAACTTTGCCAGTGAATCTTGTTGAGGCAACAATGTAATAGTCCTTTGGTGGTTGGTTTAAGGTCACTAGCAGAGAAACTGATTGACCAACATGCACATCAAGGGTGTTATACACGTTCTGGAGAGTATGTGAACCTTCAACCTCAACTAGTTTTAGGGTATGGCCCTGAATCCTGAAGTTGATTGTGGCTGACATGCCCACATTTGAGATCCTGAACATATAGGTTTGTCCTGAAAGCAAAGGCCAAATGTTGTTGGCAAAAAGCAGTTTTTGACAAAGTTGAATGTATCACTTAGAATAATAGAATTTGTGCATAGCTGAACTAGTATATGTATCCCCTTTATAACCACAGACTTACCCTGGTTACCAGCGAAGGTGGAATGTGTTTGGCCGTTGATAAGGAGGCCGTCGGGCAATGGAAGAGATTTTCCTGAATCCAAAGATTGCCTTAATGTCTGCAGACGAAATGAATGAAATTAACATGACAGGAACCGAAAAGGGCATGCTTGGTTTCTTCTTATTTTATCATTTCACATTTTCGGCTTGTTTCTTATTTTTCAGTATTTTGCGAAAGAAGTAGTAAAGATAGAAAACATGATTTCCTTGTTTTCGCTACTTCTGTCACAAAATTCTGACAAAAAGGAAACAAATCGAAAACGTGAAATGAAAATAGAAACAAAACTAACCCTAAGAACTTTAATTTCTACTCCTATCTCAGAAAAACTATGATAATAGGATCTCGTATATATCCAATGATTCATCAAACAACATTGTAGCATCATGAAGTATATTTTAAACTAGAGTGTTTATGAGGAAGGAAAAAAAGCACTTATCCTGCTTACCTTGTGGCTGGTCCTGTACCAATCACCAATGAGTAAAGTGAAATCACCAAAAGGGTTTGGATAAGGGATTGGAATGACAGATCTATGATAGACATTGAGCCCTCCAAACCCTCCAGCTGCTTTATGCATTGCAGTTGATGGGAAGTACGAATAAGTCCCAATCTGATCCTTGGGCTGAAACTTGTATGTGTAATTTGAGTTTGGAGGAATGGGGCAGTTTGTTCCCAACACCCCATCTTGCCATGAGTTCTTCCTTTGCTTAATGCCATTCCTATTTCATGACAACAATGTGTTATACACTGTGCTGTCAAATAAAATCTCAAAAACCATAACCATTATCTAAAAACAGAGAAAACTCACCAAGTGAGTAGAAAGGGCTCATCCAGCTTGTTGATAAGGTTGAGAACTACATTGTCATTAGTTACCAAATCAAGTCTAGGCCCAGGAAATTGACCATTGATAAGAATAACCTTACAAAAGAAAGAAGTAACAAGCTCCAAAATTTCAGTATTATAATTCCAAAAATGCCCCTCTAGCACAAACAGATCTCAGATCCAATGAAAGATTGATTGGTCCACCCACCTGCTGGGGAGTACCCAGTGGAGAAAGAGTGCCATATGTCACCGTCCATGTGTAGAACTTGTACGCATCTTCTGCTTTCACCACAGACACACATACAACAAGGCACAGCAAATGTAGCAAACTCGTGCTTCTTCCCATTGCTTCTTAATCTCTACTGAAAATTTTATAACAACATTAAAAAATAATAATTAGAGCACACTTGTGTTATTTCAGAACAGAATTGAAGCATCAGTGTCTAGTGTTTGGATAAAAGGAAGCAATTTTGGAAGGTACCAGATCTGCTACAAAGAGTGAGAGTACTGTGCTCACTTCAAGAGTAACACCGGCTTAGATTTGGAGCCTTAATTTATATGTGCAGAAAATGGACCTTGCAGGAAAACATTGGTAATGGATAATTATTTTAATACTACGTTAACAGCTTTTTCACAAATTGATTGGTTTGCATTTCGGCGCGGTTAACGCGTTAACGCGTGGTGGTTGTTGCTTCCAGCTAAAGGAATACTATGCCTCTGTCTCCTTTAAATTATGTCTGTACATGATGTTGTATCAATCATTACTGATGTGGAAATGTTATTTCAAAATTTTCTGCTTTTCTTTTTTTCTGTTGTCGCGGTTTTTCACTTGCTAACTAGTTGCATTTTCTTAACCGTTCAGTTTGAACATTGATGTAATGTTCTGAACTTTGGTGCATTCCTACGTGCAGAAAATATGAGAAACCATTTGGTATTAGACAAAATATATGAAATTATGAAAAATTGATATGCTTAAGGAACGCCGTTTAGCTTAACATAACAAGCATCTAGAAATTTCTAACGACATTGCACTGCATATAATAAGAAAAATGTTAGTTTTATATTACACTCTTTTTATACTTCTTACTTCATCAAATATAATAAAAAATTAAATAACACATTTTAATACATTTTTATTGTGAAAGGAGCACCGACAGACCATTATTGTGAGTGACTTTTGTTGTGGTCTGTGGGAGGGTGATTTGACGGAGATGCATTTGTAATATTTAATGTAATTATTTCAAATTATGTCCATGTGAAAGTTCATTAAAGTCGTAAAGAACTTGAATGGGATATTAATAATAAGAACTACAGAAATAAATACATTTCAACAACTTGGATATAAAAATTAAAATGAAGAAGCTCTGCAAACGAGTTTTAAAATGGCATTGAAATCAAACGTAAATGATAAATAAAAAAGAATAAAAACCGAAGAGATATAATGGATAAGGCTTTACATGTGAAATTTATGAGCAACCGACTGGATAAGGCTTCAATTACAATTTCAAAACAACATTTACAATTATTTGGACTGTTTTTAAATAACAATACAGCCAATTTTTAATGTACTGCAAAAGGTTTTATATATATATATATATATATATATATATATATTGTTAAAGCTGTGTATTTAATAATAATTTATCACCTTAGCCAGCTAATATAGCATTAATGTTGCTCTGGTTGCGCGTTAAAAGGAATTTATCAAAGTATTCAGCTGGCTTAAAAGGTTTGAAAAGGCAGTTTAGGCTTAAATGGTTTTCGTTTTTGTTGAGCAGGCTCAAAAGGTTTGTTTATCTTTTTATTGGGCCTGGCTTAAGGTGGCTTAAAACGTTTAAGAAGGGTGTAAGCCACAGCACCAAAGTGGGCTTGAAAGCCCGTGCTCTTCGCCAAGAATTATCCGACCCGACAATTATTTTCCATACCCGACCAAAAAGACATTTATATTTTCACCAAAAAAATTACTTTTCATCTTTATATTTAATATAAATAAGCCACTAAGATGGGTCTATTAGCAAAGAGTTTGGATCCTAAGTTCAAATCTCATTACAATCAATATAATTTTTAAAGTAAAAAAAATATTTAATATAAATAATATAACTAAATCAACTCAAAATCAAATAACTTGATAATTAACTTTTTAAATTTTATTTAAGATAACTTTTAGGGATTAACTAATAAATATCCTCAAGAAACTTGTTAAAAAATCAAAAATAAAATTATTTAAGATTTTTAATTCTTGTATTGCATTAAAAACTTGAATTTTTTATTTTTTTTAATAAAATGTTATTACTTTGAGTTACTTAACAAGTATTTTTAAGATGACAATTACTAACAAAACTCTTACTTTTATCTACTAAATAAAGTTGTTACGCGATTTTATGTAGTCAAGTCTATTATTATAAAGAGAAATGTTATTTGTACACCTTCTTCATTTTAAATACTTCACTCATCCACTTACCTTTTTTTTTCCTATTTTTTCTTTTTCTGTCACAAGATGTATGATGTCCTTCACTTTTTAGTGTACAAATATCATTTTTCTATTATATATATATATATATATATATATATATATATATATATATCAACGTAATTCGATGTAATACATCTGTATTATATTAATAGTAGTGATAATATTTAAGGGGATGTTATTTGAACAAAAAAAAATTTGAACAACATATAAAAAAATATAATAAAATATGATTGTACTTATGTGCAACTATATCATATTATATTTTTATACGTTGTCTAATTTTATTATTGTATAAAGTAACCATACCCTAATATTTATCCCACAAAGAAAATTAGTGATTGTTATTACTTAATTAAAGATTAAAGACACCGCCAATGAAAAGAGGAAGCCAAAAGGGGGAAAAGAGTTGGAGCGGGTGGGACTGCCACAAAGGCTCCATCCAAAGTGTCCACGTCCCCATGAAGTCCTACACGTGTTGCCCTTGTGATGATCACTTCCACCGATGCACCCCCATTTCTTTTGACATACATACATATACAAGAACAACAGCAGAACTTCTCAAAGCCCAAACCAATTCCATTTACCTCGTACTCCCATCTTCCTTGTCTCCCATGTCTCCTCCAGAACCAGTACCAGAAGCTGAAACTCAACCTTTCACCACCCCCTCCTATTCCTCTGCAGGTAATTTTACTGTTATGCTCCGCAACATGTGCAGAGACGAAGGTTCTTTTGACCAATTAATTATTAATGTTGATTCCTTGTTTGGGCTTGCGGTGCAGATCATATTAATGGGGACAATAATATAGTGAAGGAAGTGGTCCTATGGAGAAGAAAGAAACTGAATGCAACAATTCTTGTGGCGGCGACCGCAATATGGGTGCTGATGGAAGTATATCGGTTCAACTTCCTCACCGTCATCTCATGGCTTGCCATATTTGTCGTTGCTTCGATTTTCCTCTTTGCCAATTTGACTAGACTTTTCGGCAAGTGAGTAACCACTATATATCTTCACATCTATATATATATATATATGCACCAGCTAGCTATAGCTTAGCTCACTACATACATTAAAATTTCATTTGACACATAATAAATGTGAATTCAGGGAGGCTCCCAACTTGTGGAGGTTGGAATTGACAGAGGAAACAGCTGTGGGAATGGGGAACACGGTTAGGGCATGGATTGGGGAAGGGATAAGGTGGATGTTCAGGGTCAGCACAGAGGAAAGGTGGCCTGTGTTTGTTGGACTTGTGGCTGGTCTATTGTCACTCTCTTATGTTGACAGCTGCATGGACCTTCTATCATTCCTTTACCTAGGTACATATTTATTTTATTCTTTTTTCTTTTACAAGTGATATTATTCCACATATCAAGTTGGACATCATCAAAACGCACTTAAAAAAAAAAAGAGAGAGAATAAACACTTCTTCAAGACTCCCTCACAATCCAAAATATAGGTCAATTTTGTTTCTAAAAGGATTTTTTTTTTTACTGACAATAACAGGTGACTTTAGAAAAGACATTGTTAAGGATTCTAACCTGAAAAGTTAGAGTTTTTTTTTTTTTTTAACGCTTTCCATTTATGAAAATTTTAAAATTTTAAATATTTATTCTTCGAAGAAAATATTTTCACTTTAAATTTATTAACATAACTTTTCTCTTATCTAAATTATATAGTCTAAACAAAGTCCCTCGTCTTTAAAATAAAATTGTGTTATTTGAAATTCATAAAATTAGATATGATATTATATAAGGACAAATAACACAATTCTTAATTAAACAGATTAGATCCTATGCCCTTAACATGCAAAAGAGACAGGTGTCTATATTTGGCATGGTTGACTTCGAGTAAACTTTCATGTTGCTAAAAACTACTTATACGGAGAAAAACTGGGTTCTTAATAAAACAAATTATGCAGCAGCTCATAGTGAATATGTCTAAAAGTTGTGCACAAATAACTTTGGCCGGCTGTTTAATTTCCTTCTCGATTGGTTTCTCTGAATATATTTATTTTTGTTTTTGTGGTTTGTAGGTACAATAGTAGCCATGACAGTTCCAATAACTTATGTGAAGAACGAGGATAATTTCAAGAGATTAATGGACTGGTTGCGAGAGAAATGCAAGAGGTCTTATGAGATTGTTGATGAGAAGGCCATTAAGAAGATCACACGCAGAGTAATGAACGGCAATAGGGTGAAGAAAACAGAGTAATTTGCCTTTTGGTGTTACTATGTTGTGTAGAGATGTACAAATTTAATGCACGTTTGTGTGATATAGAATAAATAAATAAAGTATGTATGACATTATTATCTGTCATATTTTGCTTATTATGTTATATGATTATGGAACAATCAAGACTCGAGCATAGCTCTAGTCGGTTGTGACCCTAAAGAAAGTTTTAGGTTTAAATATTATTTGTAACCACAAAGCATCATCATCTGTGGATCCGTGGCGCAATGGTAGCGCGTCTGACTCCAGATCAGAAGGTTGCGTGTTCGATTCACGTCGGGTTCAATTCCCATCTATTTTGGCCTTTTTTCGGTAACTTCTTTAATTGATATTTACAAACACAAATTGGCCTCTAAATTGGTTGGACATGTTTGCAATTTTTTTCCTTAACCATGACGTGTTGCCGATATGTTTCAAAGAATCATAGATAGACAGATCCTGGTCTTTGAATGAGTTCCATTTTGGAATATACTTTGGGTTCTTCGTCACTCCAAAGATTGGTTTAACTTGGTAAAGCAGCTTGGGATATATGGCCATATATATATATATATATATAAAGTAGAACCTTTCGTTTCAATGCACCAACATAAGTGATTTATCCTCAAAAGTAGTTGTCTTTATTTGGCAACAAAGATCAAAAAGAAGTCCCTGGATTATTTGTCATCATTTTAAAGGTAATTGATTACCTTATCCTTAAACAAATGTGATGAATGTGTGTGATAAATTAAATTTTTTTCTTACTTAATGAATTATAAGTTCAAGTGGTACTTGCTTTAATTTTCAAATTAAAGGTTCGGTTTCTGCTTACCGATTCCATCTTTATTTTAGTTATTATAACTCTCCAAAAAAAAAAACAGAAAATGATTATTTTTCGGTTATAACTTATAATTGTTATGATTTTTGGTTGTTGAAGTTGTGACACCGATTCTAAACTACATCTGGAAAATCAGAAAGAAGGGGCAAGCTCGTAATCATTTTTTTAATCGGGAAAAACTGATTTTTCAATTATATCGTTGACTTTATATGTACATGTTTTAGTTATTTGCCAAATATATTATAAATAAGAGAAAAAAAAATCATCTATTTTGATGTAAACACCTTAGGTATATATTATATAAACATTAAAGTATGATTTTTGCTCAGAGCTTAACCCGGTTATCAGGAGAAATAAGGAAATTAAAAAAACAGCGTTAATTTAGTTGGTGCAATAAGGTAAGAGGTGGATTTTTTACACACACATATATATATATATATGGCCACAATACACTTATATTCCAATAATATGATCCATTTAAAAAAATTACGAATGTATGAGTTTCTTGTCTGAAATCGTCATTCCCTATGACGATTTCAGACATTTGAATTTTTTTTATTTTTTTAAAGTCTGAAATCGTCACGGGGGTGACGATTTTAGATTTTAAAAAAATAAAAATTCAAAAAGTCTGAAATCGCCACAGTGGGTGGTGATTTCAGACTTTTTGAATTTTTATTTTTTTTTATTTTCAGATTTTTTGAAATCGTCACCTCGTAGCAATTTCAAAAATTTACCCCATATTTTCATAATTTCTCATTCCAATTCATATTTTAGTAATTTTTCCCTACCAAAACCACATAAATGTTAAAACCTTGTAAGAGGTAGCTAAAGGCAAAAATAAAAATGCACAAATTAAAGACCAAGAAATGGTGGTCAACAAAATAGTTTTTGCTTTGACTGAGATGTTGGGTAAGAGACTTAGAGAGATTAAGTTTGATCAGATTCATCTGTTAGAGCTCTTGTGATTGTAGAGGAAATTTTGTAAGTTGAAATGGCAGATCTGTTCAGTGGAGGTGCCGTAGGAGCAGTGATGGGGGAGCTCCTGAAAGCAGCAATGGATGCTTTCAAAAGAGGCAGAGATTTCAAACCAACGCTTGAAACCAACGTAGAAACCTTGAACTCTCTGGCACCACTTGTTGATGAGATGATGAGGTACAACCAGCAATTGGATCGGCCCAGGAACGAGATAGAGAGCCTTCAGGATCAGATACGTGATGGGCAAGAGCTTGTGTACAAGTCCTCGAAGCTTAGCAGGTGGAGGTTCCTCTCCTTCCCCAAGTACCAGGGGAAGCTTAAGGACAAGGATGATAAGCTCAAGAGGTACTTGTCGGTGAACATGCAGGCGCAGAGCGCCAGGAATTTGATGGAGGTTTTGGCCAAGGTCGGGGAGATTCTGGAGATTTTGAGCAAGGAGAATTTCGGGCAGTATCGTGGCGTTGTGAAGGGTTTGAGCGGGGCGCCGGAGGAGCCGGTGTGTATGGGGATGGGTGAGGTTTTGGGGAGGTTGAGGGTTGAGGTGATGAGGGATGATGTGCCTGTGCTCGTGTTGACTGGTTTGGGTGGGTCTGGGAAGAGCACTCTGGCTAAGAAGATCTGTTGGGATCCCCAAGTTAAAGGTATCAAATTCCAAATGGTGATAGATTATGCCTCTTTCTCTTCTCTATTAATTTCTTCAGTTTGCTATATGTGCCTAAGAAGCTCTTGTAGGATAGCCACATTAGAGTGTTTGGTATGTTTTTTCATTTGCCATGGGAAAATAGGAGTAACGTATATGTGTGAATTCTTTTTTCTAAGTAAGTTTTGCACACAACACATTGGCACCTAGGTAATCATGTATCAATAATCAACGATTTCGGTTATGTTATTGGTGAGTTTACCTGTGACTATGAGGAGTCATGGAAAATCATCGTGTGTTAATAACTGCAGATTCGAGTTATCTTAGATTTACCAGGAAGGTAGTTGAAATTCTCAGTTGCTGATACATAGTTTCTCATAGTTAGGTTCACAAATTGTACAAATGAGATATTCATTTATTATTGGTACATGATTCTCAGCTGTCATAATAGTACAAATCACACTACTCATACTATTATCCAAGGATATGAAGATGTAGACATAGTAGTTTGGCATAGTTTAGTTTAGGGTCAAGAGTGACTTCAAGCATATGCTGCTACTGATTCTTTGGAGGTGTGCATTTTTAAGTGTATCATTCATTTAAACTACTACTACTCTCCTAGTACAGTGAAATGACTAGCTCAAATAGACATATATGGCATGCATTCTGGTTTAAAAATCTATTTTGGTTTGGCTAGGCAAGTTCAGAGAAAATATCTTCTTTGTCAACGTCTCGCAAACGCCCAACTGGAAGAACATTGTACAGACTCTATTTGAAAACTGCGGATGTCAGGTGCCTCCGTTTCAAAGCGATGAAGATGCAATTAACAAATTAGGAGTTCTGCTGAGGCATGTACATGTTGGGAGAAATCCAATATTGTTGGTCCTTGATGATGTTTGGCCTGCCTCAGAAGCCATTGTTGAGAAGTTCAAATTCCAAATACCAGGTTACAAGATTTTGGTGACTTCAAGAGTTGCGTTTCGAAGATTTGGCACCCCATTTCAGTTGGAATCACTAGCTCATAAAGATGCAGTCTCCCTTCTCCGCCACTTTGCTCAACTCAATAGTAGCAGCTCATACATGCCTGAGGACAAGCTTGTCGATGAGGTACTTCCTCTTCTTTCTACTTCTCCAAAGCCATTCACATCAATGAGAACTTGCTAGATATGACAAGATAGTAATATCTGTTTTCTGTTCATGTTTATTCTTCTGCGTTGCCATACAACCTAGTAACTTAGGTTTTTCATTGATTTTACTTGCACTGGGATGCAGATAGTGAAGGGTTGTATGGGTTCGCCGCTGGCACTTGAAGTCATCGGTGGATCGCTCTGTCAGCAGCCTTATGTGGTCTGGGAAAACATGAAGGAACGGTTAGAAAGTCAGTCCATTCTAGAGTCTTCTAGTAGTCTGGAGTCTTCTGGTAGTCCCGGCTTACTTTCTCGACTCCAACAAAGTCTAGATATATTGGAGTATAAGTTTGATGTTCACGAGAAGGAATGCTTCATGGATCTAGGCCTATTTCCTGAAGACCAAAGGATACCAGTCGCTGCCCTCATTGATATGTGGGCAGAACTGTATAACTTAGATGAGGATGGCAGGAAAGCAATGACCATCATCAATGATTTAACCACCAGGAATTTGACTAAAGTTGTAGTGACAAGGTAATGCTATGATTTTATTATATTATATTATATTATATGACTTCTAATCTGTTATTGAAATTTATATATGTCACTCTGCTATCAAGTGGAGTAAATGTCATTCATCTCGTTGGTATTTTAGTTCTTCCGAGCGCAGCTAAATTCTGCTCATTTACCAGGAAAATTGCAAAGGACTCGGACATGTACTATAATAATCACTTCGTCATGCTGCATGATCTCCTAAGGCAGCTAGCGATCCATCAAAGCAACCAGGGAAGATTTGAGCAGAGAAGAAAACTGATTATTGAGTTAAATGGCGATAAACGCCCTGGATGGTGGGTAAGGCAGAATCAGCCAGGGATACTCTGCCGCATCTGGTCACTCTTACCCATAAGGTCCGCAGAGAAGAAACCGCCAACGGTTGCAGCCAAAATATTGTCTATATCAACTGGTTTGTCTCTCTATCTTAATTATATGATGTGCGCGCGCTCGCACACAAATGAAAAAGTAATGCTATTAAAAGATATACTGCTATTTTGTGTTATACATCATCTTCCATTCTTGATGCCATATTTGACGCTTTTGCAGATGAAAATTTTGCTTCGGATTGGTGTGACATGCAGCCTGATGAAGCTGAGGTTCTGGTGTTAAACATTCGCTCTAGCGATTACAGCTTGCCTCAGTTCACAGAGAAGATGACCAAACTCAAAGCTCTGATAGTCACTAATTACGGTTTCCATCGCTCCGAACTAAACAACTTTGAGCTACTCAGTTCTTTGCCTGACTTGAAAAGAATCAGATTGGAGAAGGTTTCGGTTCCTTGCCTCTGCGTATTGGCGAATCTGCGAAAACTATCCCTTCACATGTGCAATACAAATGAGGCTTTTGAGAACTGTACCATCCGAATTTCGGATGCCATGCCGAATCTGGTTGAGATGAGCATTGACTACTGCAAAGATCTGGCGAAATTGCCGGATGGAATCTGCGGCATTGCCCCGCTGAAGAAGCTTAGCATTACTAACTGCCACCGGCTTGGCGCGCTGCCGCAAGACATGGCGAAGATGGAGAATTTAGAAGTGCTGAGGCTTAGCTCTTGTTCTGACTTGAAAGAGATGCCGGAGAGTGTGGCAGGGCTTCAAAAGCTTCGCTGTCTCGACATCTCTGACTGCGTGAGCCTGGCCAAGTTACCGGAGGATATCGGGGAGTTGAGTAAGCTTGAGAAGCTCTACATGAAGGGTTGCTCAGGGCTGAATGGGCTGCCATATTCGATCATGGAATTTGGGAATTCAAAGCATGACATATATGTGATATGTGATGAAGAAAGGGCTTCTTTGTGGGAACATTTCCCCAGCTTTGACAAAGTAAAGATAGAGACACCTGGAGTGGACATTAGCTTGAATTGGCTGCACGGAGTTCGTTATTGAGGTTGTTTAAGTGGCTAGGAATGTCACTGTTTCAAAACTCACTGTCTCTCTCTCTGGTTTTTTTTATCCTTTTAATGAACACTTCTAATATGTTATTTGATGTATATAGTCTGCTGTTTTGTTTACTGTGATTTTGTAATTTGTGTCAGCTCCTACCTTATGAAAATTTGAGCTATTTGCAATTAAAAATAAAATGGAAAACTAGAAGGATTTGACCAATAAAATAAGATAAATCTTGAAGACAAAGAAGCTACACTTCAAAAATAGTAACTTAGTACTAACCTAAAAAAATTCTAAAATAAAAATAAATATTATTAAATACAAAATATAAGTAATAGTAAATAGGTGCATACATTTGATAATGCTTATTTATTTGTTTTGTAACAATATTAAACTTACATATATGCATATAGTATGTGAAAAATGTTCGGTTATAATATTTATGTATTTGTGAGGTAATGTTTGTATCTTTGTAATGTTTGTTTAAGTTTAAATGATTGTTGTTAGATGATTACTTTTTGAGGTGAGTAAATAGCAGAATTAAAGACTTTTGGCTTTTGCTTTATTAGATGAGGGTAGGTAGGAAGCGCGTTGCTGTTGCTTTTGATTTTATAGAAACATATACCGTCATATGTTCACATGGCATGCTAAGGCTTGCTATAAATTTGGACTATTGTCCATTCTAGTCATCTGCTTCACACACACAAAATGCCAAGCAACGCACCAAGTCAACAAAATGTTATTTTATCTTAGTATTTGTTATTAAGAAGATACCTTAAACTCATCGAGAAATCCCTTTCTGTTTGAAAATTATTAAAGAACCTGATTATTTGCTCTAAATTATTGTGTGAGAATAATAAGACATCGTATATAATAATGAGTTCTGCTACACGTACACTAAAAATTATACACCATACATACACATCGTACTTATATACATAAAGTTTGTGTTTTAACTTATGTAATATTTGTGTACGTAAATAAGTATAATTGAGAGTATCATTCACAAGTTTGTAATGTTTGTACATTTGTGAGAATAAAGTTTGTGCATTATTAATGGTATATGTATAGGTGTATGAAATTGGGTGTACATGTAGTATTTTTGATATAATACCTTTAGATAGTTAAGCGGATGATGCCCTTTTGATTCTATTTGATGATTACCTCTATTTTTTGTCAAATATTCTGGATAGATTTTTTCTTTTTAAACCGTGTAATTTTACTCTTTTTTGTTTAGGGCTGCATTTTGGACATTTTACCAACAAAATAGCAATTTTCTCGAATGAATTAATGGTAAAGTTATTTTTAAAATAAATAATTTATAAAGGAATCGACTTTGTGTATCTCAATTTTTTTAAAAAAAATAAAAATAAAATTTAATTTTGGTAAAATTTAAGAGTTTGTTAGGAATGGTATAAAATAAAATGAAAATACTGTTAATTTGGTGAAAAGATGAAAAAGACAATAATGAGTAACAGAGAGTTTGTACTTATACATGAGGTAAATTAGGTAATACAATAATATTAGATCCCTTTTTTTTATATATATAATTGTAGGAGTGTTGGCCTTAAAAAAAAGTTGCTGTTGATTGACGTGGCTGATAAGTGTTGAAATCGTTAATGACAATAACAATTTTAATACTTATTAAATTAAAAAAAGAGCAATATAAATTTTATTTAGAAAACCTAACAAATCAATCTATATATTAACTTGTACATTTTGATAATAAAATTTTATTTATAAAACCTAACAAATTAATCTATATATTAACCTACACATTTTAATGATAATTACTAAAATTGCCATGGTCTCTAACAATTTCAGCCTTTTAGTCTCTCAGCTATTGCATCACCTATTGCCTTCGACTGTCACAACTTTTTGTTTTGTTTTTTAACCTTGAAATCACCAGATGCCTTGACGATTTTAGTACTAAAAATCATACAAATGAAAAATAAAAAAAATTCCAACCATTGTGACTAAATTTCATTTTAGAACCATAGAAAAATAATTTTTCGAGAGTAACAAGGTAAGAGGAGTCAGGAAGACTTGAGAGAGCCATAAAATAGAGACGAAGAATGGGTCAATCCAAGATATTATAAGAATATTTTTTAAAACACTTCTTTTCAAGCAGCTTATTGAGTTTTACGATTTTACATGGAAACTGCGGGAGGTAGAACTTACCTCCCGGCGAGAGACTGTGCAGAGGCAAAGCAGCAATGAGAATCAATAGACATTCGAAAGCAAACAAATATGAACAAAGACACGTGAAAGCAAACGGAGATAATTGGAGACATGCAGAAACGATCTGGAAGTAAGGGAATAAGTGTCAAATTAAGCAGTTGGTCAAAAGTCTCATTTGTAATAATATATAACATTAAAATGAATGTCGTATAGATAACTATTACGTCCAAGTCCACCAATACATTTAAAAAAATCATTCATGTGACGCGTGCGACCCGCGGAATATACGGAGAAGAAAAAATTGTGTTTTAACTCTAGTTACCACCACCTCAAAAGTTACAATTAAAATTAGTGTATACTACTTTTTTTTTTTTTCTTTTTTTTTGTAAACTTGATTAGTGTATACTTTTTTATTCATGGAATATTCAAATTAACAATTAACCTTAACATTTAAAAAGCCATGTGGCAATAAATAAAGCGTGCTTGGTGATCCTTGGACGTTTGTATGAGCGAGCTGTATTTTGTTTGCTTAGTTCGGCATTGGGTCAGTCTTTTCATACTCTTGTAACTAGAAAAAGAGAGGGGACCCAAAAAGAATCAGTCAACTCTTTAATTAAAGGATGACGTCCCTTTCCCAAATTCGAATACGACGTGTCTGAGCCCCTTGGTTATGAAGGAAGCTATATAAAGAGAGGAGCAATTGGGCGGCAATTGAGCAATTACGCAAACAGCAAGAATTGGTGGTCGACAAATTATTCCTTTTGGGTGATCAGTGGGGAGCCTCTTCCTAGCTATAAAGAAAGAGTGTTGATCAGATCAGAGAGCAGAGAGATCATCAATTATGGGTGTAGACATGGTGAATGCGCTGGTCGGAGGCGGCGTGGGAGTTGGAATGGACGTGCTGTTAAAGCTGGCAGTGGAAATCATCAAGAGGGGTCTGCAGTTTGAGTCCACACGCGAAAGCAACACAAACACCTTGGAAACACTGGCTCCCCTCATTGGCGAGATCACCAAGTGCAACCGCCACTTGGAGGATCCAATACCAGGCCTATGGATTCTTCAGGATCAGTTACGCCAAGGCAACGAGCTTCTTCAGAATTGCTCCAAGCTGGGTCGCGTGAACAAGTTCTTTCTTGCGCCCTTGTACCAAACGCGGCTCAAGAACAAGGATGAGGAGCTGCAGAGGAAGTTGGCAGTTGAAGGGCAAGCTCAGATTTTGACGGTGGTGATGAGGATTCTGGAGACTCTGGAGAGAGTGCGTAATGACTATTTTGGGGGGAATCAGCCGATGAGGGCTCTAGGCGGGGCTGCTCCTCCGGAACCGGAGTTTAAGGGAATGAAAGAGCGTCTGAGTGATTTGAAGGGTGAGGTGCTGAAGGATGATGGGCCCGTGACTGTGTTGACTGGTGTGGGAGGATCTGGGAAGACCACTCTGGCTAAGAAGATCTGTTGGGATCCCCAAGTCCAAGGTGACATAAAAGGAGAATTTCTGATATAAATAAATAAATAAATAAATAGAAGATTATAATGGATGTTGCGGTGATTCTTTCAATTGTCATTTTTATTGCTTACTTTTTTAAATTTTACATATCTAGTAAGAGTCATTAGATTAAGGGTATTGAGATGACTTAATGAAAATCTTCCAAAGTGGTGATGTATATTACTAGAAATCTTAGTAGGTAATATGTCAAAATGTATCTTAGATAAACATTTTTAAGTTTTTTATTTGTTAAAATTAGACTTCATTTAATCAGAGTCAGTTCACATTATTTGACATGTCTAAATTAATGCTGTACTAAAGTATAGTGATGAAATGACTATCTCAGCTCATACTAGAGATGTATATATGGCATGCATGCATGCATCGTGGAATAATAGTAGCTCCTTGGCTTAGAAATCTATTTTGGTTTGGCTAGACAAGTTTGGGGGGAACATCTTCTTTGTCAACGTCTCGCAAATGCCCGACGTGAACAACATTGTACAAAAACTATTTGGGGATTGTGGATATCCGGTGTCTAAGTTTGAAACGAACTCTGAAGATGCAATCAACAAATTGGGAGTTGTGCTGACCTATGTAAATAATGGGAAGAAAAATCCAATATTGTTGGTCTTGGACGATGTTTGGGATGATTCAGGAGCCCTTGTTGACAAGTTCAAATTCCAGATACCAGGTTACAAGATCCTGGTGACTTCGAGGGTTGCATTTAAAAGATTTGGCACCCCTATTCAGTTGGGACGACTTCGTCATGATGATGCAGTTTCCATCTTCAGCCACTATGCTAAACTGGATAGCCCGGATAGCAGTGGCAGCTCATACAAGCCTAATAAAAAGTTGATCGATGAGGTAACTTTATCTTCTTTCTAATCATTCACATCAATGACACCTTACTAGATAAAAAAAAAAAGTGTTACCTGTATTTATGAGGTCTAGGACGATGTGCCAACTCACACTCCATCGGCCATGGGACCACATTGGAATGGTGGATGAAGTGCAAGTCGACACAGTGTTTCACATTTCATAAGTACAAATATCACAATTCTTCTTCAACATTGGCATATAAACAAACTAGTAGTGAGTACAAATAAAATGGAGTAAACCATCAAATTCATCTCCAATGTTGATAACATCGGTCAAGTTAGATTCGTCTTGAAGATTCGCACCCAGTCCATTAAACTTGTCCTTGGATCCTTGATGCCAAAATGAATTTGTTGCACAGATTCCAACCTTAAGGACAAATTTGTTATTTTCCAAAAATTGGAAACGAACTTGACTAAGCCTGCCAATGTTAGGGACGAATTTGTAGGTTTACTCTAATATAACACACTACAACACTTGCAACTTACTTACCCTAAGCCTTTATGTTATTCACTAGTTTTGCTTACTTGCACTGAGATGCAGATAGTGGAACGTTGTAGGGGTTCACCACTGGCACTTAAAGTCTCTGGTGGATCACTCTGTAAGCAACGTTATGAGGCCTGGAAAATTATGAAGGAAGGGTTACAAAGTCAGGGCATTCTGCCGTCTTCTAGTGGCTCTGAGTTGCTTCATTGCCTCCTACAAAGTTTAGATATATTGGAGGATAAGTATGGTGTCAGCAAGAAGGAGTGTTTCATGGATCTAGGCATATTTCCAGAAGACCAAAGGATCCCTGTTCCCACCATCATTGATATGTGGGCAGAACTGCATAACCTAGCTGATGATAGTGGGAAGGGAATGGACATCCTCAGTGACTTAGACGCCAGGAATTTGATTAAACTCATAGAAACAAGGTACACATTGGACATCTAATGCTTGATTTCATGAGTATGAAATCTATATGCATGCTTTTGGTAATACAAATTAGTTAAAAGAACTAGAAAAACATCCATTTCCATTCAGGAGTTTTTATGTTCTTAAATTAGGGATTTTAAATCAATTCACAAATGAAGTAATGCATGTTGTATGATTTCAAATGTATGTATGAAGCAAAACAACACTTAAAAATAGACCAAGTGAAGAATATATATTTAGAATGACTCAAAAACTCATTACCTAAAGAATAGACCAAGATATGCGTCTTGCCCATTGTTAAGATTGATTCAATATTCTTCTTGTTGGTTAAAAGAAAAATGTCTGCTCTTTGATCAGGCAAGTTGCAAAGGAGGAAGACATGTACTACAATAACCACTTTGTCATGCTGCATGATCTCCTCAGAGAGCTAGCCATCCAGCAAAGCAACCAGGAACAATTCGACCGAACAAAAAAACTGATTATTGAGTTAAATGGTGACATTATTAAGATAAATGGCGATGAGCATCCTGAATGGAAGATAGGACAGAATCAACAAGGGGTAATCGACCGCATCTGGTCGCTCTTAACCAGGTGGACAGAAAAGAAAGAGCTGAGGGTTGCAGCCCAAGTAATGTCTATATCAACTGGTTTGTTTCTCCCTATATCTAAATTACATGAAAGAGTTGCTATTAATAATAATTCTATTTTGAGTCTTAAATCATGCTTTATTGTTGATGACATATATGATGCTTTTGCAGATGAAAATTTCGCATCAGATTGGATTGACATGCAGGCTGATGAAGCTAAGGTTCTGGTCTTAAACGTTCGCTCTAGCCACTACAGCTTGCCGGAATTCACAAAGAAGATGAGTAAACTCAAAGTTCTGGTTGTCACAAATTATGGTTTCCATCATTCCAAGCTAAACAAGTTTGAGCTTCTTGGTTCTTTGGCTGACTTGACAAGAATCAGATTGGAGAAGGTCTCAGTTCCTTGCCTCTGCATATTGAAGAATTTGAGAAAACTATCACTTCGAATGTGCAATATAGGGCAGGCTTTTGAGAACCCTTCCATCCCAATTTCAGAAGCCATGCCGAATCTGGTGGAGATGAGCATTGACTACTGCAAAGATCTGGTGAAATTGCCTGACATGGTATGCAAACTCACCCAGCTGAAGAAGCTTAGCATCACTAACTGTCACAAGCTTTCAGTGCTGCCAGATGACATTGCGAAGCTGGAGAATTTGGAAGTGTTGAGGCTTAGTTTGTGTATTGATTTGAAAAATATGCCAAACAGTGTGGGAGGGCTTCATAAGCTTCATTGTCTTGACATCTCTGACTGCATAAGCCTTGCCGAGTTACCGGAGGACATTGGTAAGTTGCAAGCGATTGAGAAGCTCTACCTGAAGGATTGCTCAGGGCTGAGTAAACTGCCATATTCATTTAGAAACTTTGGGAAATTAGAGCATGACATAGATGTGATCTGTGACGAAGAAAGGGCTGCCTTATGGGAAAATTATGTCCCTATATTCTCCAATGTAAAGGTAGGGACGTTTAAAGAGAATATTACCTTGGCTTGGCTTCCTGGACATGGAGTTCGGTCTTGATTTCTATGCAATCAAGTGGCACATGTTTTCTCATCTACTGTATCAATTGGTTTGTTACTCCCTATCTGTGTCTAAATTGTGATCTATGTTGCCTGTTTCAAATTGGTGGGACAAAACTTAATTGTTGTTGTTATTATTATTTTGGATATGAAGGACACTCCATGAGTTATTTTAGCATGATCATGTTTCGTTACTGCACAGTATACTACACATTTGAATTATTTGCCATGTATTTGATCTATACATTCTTTTCCCATCTGGATACTAGTGTTCTAAACACTATTGTGACATGTGGGGTATCACATATATCTACTGACTACCGTATGTGATGGGATCATAATCATGATGCCTCACCATATTTGTTTTCAGGAAATGGGGGTGATTAGAGAACTCTGTTGAGAGCGTATGATCCACTTTTGTACTAGGGTGTATATTTCTTTAGGTTGGGCAATGGACCTACTACACAACAGCAATCATTAATTTAGTTTCAAAGAAATCACCATTGAAATCAATTGCCATTGGCAAGAAGGCAATTTCCGGAGTGAATGGTAGACACTAGTAGGAACAAGATGTGCTCGGTCACAGGTTAGACACAAAATATGCGTATATAAAGCAGGTATACGCAAACAAGATTCCGCTACCACCATTTTAGCTGGCAAAGGGAACAGCCAAAAGTCTAATAACGTAACTATAATACATTAAACCAAGTACATTCAACATTAAGTGAGGGGAGGGTAATCATTTCTCCACTCGTTTTTCAACCTTCCTAGAGTTTAAGAAACATATGTTCCTGCCCTCAAAAAAAGTGATACTGAAATTGTGTGTGGAAGTTGGCAGTTCCAAGAAGCACACAACATATAAACTAACATGATGAACTTCTGTGTATTATCCATGCTAATCTACAGGAAATACAGACTCCACACATTTCTCATTCTTTGATGCTGAGAAGGCCAACAAAGCCCAATATTAAGAGATGAACTTCATTCACTAATGATATCTTTCAAATGCATGCAAATGGAGGAGATAGAATTATATGGCATACACTATCTCCCCACTGCTATCTACATCAAGCTCAAAGTCAGAATCCATATCATCCATGTCATCATCCACATCGATGCTATCAGCCATTAACTGGTCTAAAGTACGGGTCCCAGCTGCTGGTATGGTAGCCTCTGAAATTATCTGCATGATCTCATCAATGCTCTGCATGGGTTGATCTGGCTCTTCAAATTGGTTGCCCATTATTTTTTCATCTATCAATTCTGCAGGGAGATGCTTCAGAAACCATTCATTTTTCAAGATTTCGGGAATGGTGATTCTCTGTCACATAAATCTCCAGCGACATTAGGTTCAATTCAAATGAATAAACAAGCAAGAGTAGACGCTAATCCTTACCTGTATATAATCAAAGAGGTATATTCATAATATGTAATCAACAATTTCCCCTGTTGTCCATGTTTTTTAATTTATAATAACAAATGCAGTTGTGCCTACAATATGTTCCAACTTCCAACTAATGCTAGGTATACAACCTAAGTAGTGCAGGACCTAGAAAATCTAAAAGTATTGAATATGCGACTAACAAGTAACATCAAAACAGTTCCTACAGACAATGTCCGAATTCTAAAAATTGAGTTCATGGTGCTTAATAAATATTGCTTGAGCTGTCAAATTAATTATTTTCAACAGGTCGTGCATAAAAATGCATCTACAGATCAAAATTCCTCAAGGATAGTATAGTGTGTGCCAAATGATATGTGGAATTAGGATAGTTGCTTGAAATTAGAAATTACCTCTGCAGGGTCAAAAACAAATATCCTTGATATAAGGTGGCGACACTCAGGAGATATTTGTACAGAGTCTGGGATGGAATACTGGACACTGAGAACCCTCTGCAATGAAACCAAACAAAAAACAAGTTGCGCTCAAGCAATCAGAGGTTAAGATAACATGTGAATTTCTTAATATCTTGTCAACCTGAATTGTCTTCCGGAAGTCCTTTGGTTCGTTAGGATCTTCAAAAGGGTATGATCCCACTAGCATCACATATAAGGTTACTCCACATGACCAGACATCAGCGATCTGATAGTAAATGCATGACAACATAATATACACCAATTAAGATACTTGACATACATATTACCAAGTTGAAAGTTCAAATGTTTGATCAAAGTACAACCCAATTTCATCATAGCACCAATAAAATGGGGGCGGGGCACTCAAGATTGTGGACTAATCTGTTGGTGCTTAACCAGTGATATTGCTCGCAGCTTAAAAATATAACAAAGCAACCTTGTAACAATAAATTACTAAAGATTGGGCGCACATGATTACATTCATAGAAGTTCAATAATAATCAAACTACTGATGCATATTAAAAAGAGAAAAATGATGGAAAGAGTAGGCATGCAAAGAATAAGAATGGAGGGAGAAAATTGGGTAGTGGTACCTCAACTTATTCAATTTTTTTAATTAATCAACCAACAATATATGGACCATTTAACTTCAAGGACAAGAGGTTCAGGATGGAAAATCAACTAATGTTCCCTTTTAATTAATAACAAAAGATATTAATGTCAATACTGTTAAGTTAAGATGCTCAACTAGTGCCAAAAAATTACCACTGGACTAGGTGAGACAGATTGACTATCAAAATATCACTACTTTAGCTACTTATACTAGGATAACTCTAAGAACTCACCAACCGATAAATTATGCAACAATATTCTTCATTCAATCAAATGTGACAGTAATTCTTATACAGAAAAAGAGCAAGACCACAAAACTAAGTACTCTACCTTGCCATCATACTCTTGCTTCAGTAATACTTCAGGAGCAATATATGCTGGAGTTCCCACAGTTGACTTTGGTTGTGAATGAAGCACTGAAGACTGCCAAGAACAAATTCTATTAGATTTGGAAGATCTAGCAATTTATCTAAGCAACTCATACTTAAAAAAAAAAAAAAAAAAAAAAAAAAAAAAAAAAAAAAAAAAAAAAAAAAAAAAAAAAAAAAAAAAAAAAAAAAAAAAAAAAAAAAAAAAAAAAAAAAAAAAAAAAAAAAAAAAAAAAAAAAAAAAAAAAAAAAAAAAAAAAAAAAAAAAAAAAAAAAAAAAAAAAAAAAAAAAAAAAAAAAAAAAAAAAAAAAAAAAAAAAAAAAAAAAAAAAAAAAAAAAAAAAAAAAAAAAAAAAAAAAAAAAAAAAAAAAAAAAAAAAAAAAAAAAAAAAAAAAAAAAAAAAAAAAAAAAAAAAAAAAAAAAAAAAAAAAAAAAAAAAAAAAAAAAAAAAAAAAAAAAAAAAAAAAAAAAAAAAAAAAAAAAAAAAAAAAAAAAAAAAAAAAAAAAAAAAAAAAAAAAAAAAAAAAAAAAAAAAAAAAAAAAAAAAAAAAAAAAAAAAAAAAAAAAAAAAAAAAAAAAAAAAAAAAAAAAAAAAAAAAAAAAAAAAAAAAAAAAAAAAAAAAAAAAAAAAAAAAAAAAAAAAAAAAAAAAAAAAAAAAAAAAAAAAAAAAAAAAAAAAAAAAAAAAAAAAAAAAAAAAAAAAAAAAGACAATGATGATCTAGTCCCAAATTAGAGTAAAAAGTGAATGTTCAAGTGCTTACAAGCCAGATGAAGATTGAAAATGAATTGATAAATAAAAAAGGACAGAAAAATTCAAAAACTACAAGGTGTCATTGTCATTGTCATTACATGTACATTAGAAGCTCAATTTCAATTGAAATGCACCAAAAAAACACGATGTAAATTCAAGTTGAGTTGTCTTAACAACACCACAATAATCTGGATCTTAAATTTGGCTAGTCTAAAATGGACTATCTCACTATAACCTTATGCATGGCTTAACAATTGACAGAAGTTACAAAACTTTTGTTTTTCCACCAAGGGCTACATATGACAGACAACCTAACAGGCTTAGACTTGGGATCAGCAAAGTTCTAGCACATGGATCAAGCACAAGCTTATTAAATAGTTTATATATCAAAATTCAACATGAAGAGTCATGAACAATTGTCCCATTTCAATAACCCAAATTACTGAAAGCATCGATAGAGTTTCCTACGTCCAATATAGAAGTCTAAATCTGTAGAGCAAAAGTGAATCACAAGAAAACTAAAGAACAAACCAGATGCAGGAAGGAATTTGCAGCAATGCAAGTTTTTGAAGGGAGTTGAATATCTGGCACAAAGATGCAATTAAAATTGTGACCAAGGCTTCATTTAACAGTAAAAATTACTCAACCTCACTTGCATCCTAGTAAAACATATAAGCATGGAACTAACACCATGAAAAGCTAGTGAGACATAGATAACCTTACCTTAGAGTACCCAAAATCACATATCTTCAAATGAAGCGCCGGAGTTCCATCCAACAAAGTGTTTTCCAATTTCAGGTCCCGGTGACATACTTGCTTCATAAGAAGGAGACATATTATACATAAGACTGATACATCAGACATAATACTCAGACAATTGATACATTACCTATACTACATAGTAGTGCAAGGTAAATGCAGTTTAGATCAGATAGAAGGCGAAAGAGAGGAGTTTAGCTACCATTGCATGGCAATAGCTGACCCCAGATATAAGTTGTTGAAAGAAGAAACGAGCCTGCAGCATAACAATGGGTTAACAATTTAAAAAAGAAACAGATTAGAAGTACAAAATTCTTCTCTCAGTGAGTGAGATAGGTCTAGGTGAAGCAAACAAATTGTATAAAAACCTCATCCTCAGTAAAATGCCCTGCATTGCTGATTCGATCAAATAGTTCTCCTCCAGATGCATATTCCATTGCAATGGCCAGATGAGTAGGCGTCAAAATGACCTAGGTGAAATTTTGTAGAAAAATTTTCAGTAAACATAATTATCCCTCCTCTAAATATAAAAATAAAATAAAAAATACCAACCTCTTTAAACCTGATAATGTTAGGGTGTCTCAGAGACCTGTGATTAATGATTTCTCTCTTAACATTTTCATCAATCTGTAACACACAATAACATGATCAGCGAAAAGATGAGTCCGGTGCTCCATCAGAGAGAACTGGAATGAAAATCACAGGCAGCAAACATTACACAATGAAGGTCAGTGAAACATCATGGTTGAACTGAAATCAAAAGTATGATTCGGACCACCAACAAATTTCCTAGTTTCACAATTCAATTATGAAACTCCACACCCAAAGTTCACCAAAACTGCCTGCCATCAACTCCTTGAACCAGTCCAACGTTTGACTTTTGAAGCTGGAAAATAATTTATTTATTTATTTGCTCAAATCATTATTAGTATCCAAAATTCACCGGACTCAAACTGCTACAACCGATAAGCTCTCCAAAGCTAGTTTTTTCTATCCATAAGATTTGAACTCTATACCTTAAGTGGGAACCACTTCAACCAAACATCCATTGGTGAAAGATAAAATGGAGTGCCACTTAATCCGGCCATTTAAACAGAGCAAGTTCTCCGAGATGCATCCCTCATTAAACAGTTCACACGATGAAAATGCACGAACTGACTACTGCCTTTAGTAGCAACACAAACTGAACTTAGCTAATTTTCCATATCCAGCAATAATGATCATAAAAGACGTGTCACCAGAACTAAAGACACAAAGCAAAACAGCCCAAGATAAATTAGTGGTTAAAAAAGCACGTAAAAAAAAGAAAAAAAGAAAAACCCATTAGTGCCGAAACAAGAATGGAAACCCCCGTAGTACAAAGCATAGTACCATAACGTCAGCGTCAATAACCAACCGCCAACTCGCTCAACAATTAAAACAAAAAAAAAGAATAACGAACGCGTGATTTCTTTTCCTTTCCCTTTTTACCTTCACACGAAAAATGTAACCATTTCTTATAAATTTTAATTTTTTTAGTTAAATTAGAAAAAACGACGATGATTCAGAGAAACACACCAAACCTTTAAAATTCCAAAAGACTGGTTTCAAAGTTCTAACCTTATCACCGCGCTCGATGTACTTGACAGCAACAAGCTCTTTGGTGTGCTTATCCCTCATCAGCCTAGCGATGCCGAAATTCCCCGACCCGATGTCCCGCACGAAATCGTACCGGTCGCTGTCGTGCATGATTGGCATTTCCATCCCTACTCCGGCCGCCGTCATCGGCGTCCGATCCGTCGCTACAACAAAAAAACACCCAGAAAGAAAGAGAGAGCACCTTTCTGTGCGACGGAGGGCGATTACATTAGAAACGCAAAGAACAACTGCGGGGTGAGCTGTCGTGTCCGATGCGGAGCTAAACGACGATCGAGGGAGCAGTGCGATTGAGTAATTGGTAGCGACTAGGGAGAAAGGGGGAAAAAGTTTTAAGATTGTTGTGGGGATGAAGAGGAGGGAGGGGGAGACTTTTTTATGGGAATGGGGGAATTGAGTGAGCTAGTAAACGACGTCGTTTTCTGCTGCGCTGTGCCCGAGATTGGAGATGACGCCGGTTGAGGTGGTTGCCTCGTAAGCAACATTGTGACCTTTTCTCTCTTTTGTTTATTTTTATATAGACAAATATATATATATATATACACACACATATATGTATATAGATATATTATCATATGCTAACCACAAGATGCATACTGGTAATGTAACTCCTCTTATCTTTTAATTATGTGTTTAAATATTTTATATTCAACAATTTACACTTAATTATTATGAAAAAATTAGTCTATTACAATAAACACCCTTGCATGCACCGAAAAAATATATTATACATGTTGGCTTAATGCCTTGTCTTTCACTGTGTCACTCCCAAGCTACCTACGTCTCTACTATTCAATTACTCCTACCACTGCATGTGGCCCCATTTTATCAAATTTCCATATATAATATATAAATAAAAAAATATCTTAATTATGATATTTTTGATGTGACGTGGGTTGATTGGTTGATAAAATTGGGCTGGTTGTGGGTTGTTGTCAAGGCGCAGCAACTTGGGGGGGTTTGGCAGCCTTGAATTGTACCACTTGAAATGACGGGTTGGTCCCCCAACGCCTCCTCCTCCCCTACTCAAATTCTGCATCCTGATTGGATGGTGGGTACATCATTTTGTGTTCAACCAATTGGACACGGTCCACCTGGCAAAGGACACAGTCCATTCTGTTAGGGATGTGTGTGATTCTGGCTCCCACTGTTTTTGTTTTTTTCCTCTCACCATGGTTTTTTGCTTTGCTAATATTCATCAATCCACTTTGAGTGGGGAAAAGGAGAAAGATGAGAATATTCGCCACAAAGAGTAAAATATCATAATCACCCCCTATGTTTGTTGTTGGTCATAAAGCCAAGCTTATAAGTACTCTCTGCTCTCCTAGCTAGCTAGCTAGCCTCTCTACTATGTTTGATTTTTATATATATATATATATATATATAATGGGCTAGTATAACACTCCATTTTAAACGCATATAATAAAAATAAATCTTCTTATTTTTATTGTGTTAAATATTTGTGAATTCTGCTAAATAGAATTTATTTTTTGTATTAACTCGAAAAGTTCTCTATCATTTTACTTGGATGATCAAGGAAAATGACAGAAAAAAAATGGAAAGGAGAAAAAAATGAAGACAACAAGTTCTTTTCTCTTTTGTTGCTTGGCTGGATACAAAATTGAGGAGAAAGAAAATATTATTGTAATTAAAACATACTTATAACCTTATTTTAAATTATTATAGAAATATTTTTAGGAGTAATTTATGAAAGTAAAAAAATTGATCACTCACCCTATTAGTTTTCTTCTTAAGGTGGAAAAGAATAGTTTTTTGGTGAGACTCAGGTCCAAACGTTATTTTCTTCTCTATTTTCTATCTTATCAAGTAAAAGAAAATATCACATTTTTACCCCTTTTTTTACCCATTTCTATAAAATCAAACCAAGGGTAAAAGAAGAGCGTGCAAAGAGAGAGCAATTCGGGTTGGGTTTAATGGTGGGTGGGGCGGTTTTAACTTTTTTGGGTGGGTAACGTGTTTGTCAAGTGGATGTGGCAAATGTAACGGACATATTAGGAACCGTTTCCAACTAATAATAGAAACTAAAAACAAACAGTTTTTTTTCCAAGAACTAAATCCTAAAAAAAAAAATTACATGGACCAAACACAAATATTTTAATTTTACACGGATAAAAAATATATTTAAGCCAAATAAAGTTGTGCAACGAGAATGCCAAAGTTAACATGACCCAAACGAGAGTGGCAAAGTTCAAAAGAGACATGAGGCAGTGGAGAACTAGTAGAGAGCGACGCCTGAGGTCCTTGGTCAAGCACATATAGTCCTTGGTCACAGCGGCCCCTTGCTAGAACGGGTCCTGTCTTTCGGTTTTGAATCACAAAGGAATCATCCACAAACAAAAATAGCTTTAGCATGATTATCATGAGTCAATTTACTAATAAAAACAAGATTTTTAGTTAGATGAGGCACAACCAAAACATCTGACAATGGAACAGTATTCGGTAAAGAACGACAACCAATATGAGTGATATCTAAAGAGGTCCCATTACCCACAAGAACACGATCATTACCAATATAATCCTGGGATGCAGTAAGCTGAGAAGAAGAAGGTGTCATGTGAGATGTTGCACCTATGTCCATATACCAATCCGAGTCGGGAGAGGGGTTCAAGGAGCAGCCAGTTGTAAAAGCTTGAGCCAAATTTGCAGACTCATGAGACCTGTCCCAGCGAGCTGGACATTTATCAGCAGAGTGGCCCTGCTCATGACAAATCTGACAGCGAGGGACAAAGGAGTCGCGACGACTAGAACTAGCATGGGGGATGCTGATGGAAGCCACCATGTGAATTGCCACGATGTCCACCGTTTGAGCCGTGTCCACCAGAGTTGCCACGGTAACCACCACCGCGAGATGAGTGATTGCCATGAGTACGAGATCGAGTGTGTGCATAGAAAGCAACGGGCAGTGGGGGTGCTGGTTCTTCAAGGGAAGCCTGAAAAAGGGCATGACTTTCGACCTGACAAAGAATGTCAATAAATTGAGTCAAAAGTTCTCGATCAAGCTGACCCATGGAGAAATTTGCATAAGAGGGACCAAGACCGCGAAGGAACCATTGGACTTTGTCATCACTGGCAACAGGAGCACCAATAACGGCCAACTGATCACAAAGAGTGCGGAACTTCTTGCCATATTCAGTCACTGTAAGGGAATCACATCGCATAAGTTGAAGTTCATCACGGAGACGTAGTTCACGGGCCTTGCTGCATGAAGCATAGGCAGTATGCAACGCATTCTAGACATCCCGAGCAGTTTCAGCACTGAGGGTTTCAGAAAGGGCCTCCTCAGTCAAAGAGGAAAGGAGAAGGTTGTTGACATTGCGCTCTTGAGCCTGCCACTAGCAAAACGGGGATTTGGAACAAGAACCCCAGAGCGTAAACCTGGAGAGGCGGCAGTGGCGAATAATTGCTGACCAAGTGGCGGCGGCTGTTCAACGGAACAATCAACAATGTGAAACAAGTTCTGATTCTGAAGGAGAGGTGTAACTTGTTTGCGCTATAGGAGAAATTTTTTTGAGTTCAGCCAAATCGTAATCATGTGAACCATGGTAGCAAACAGTAGAGATGGAGTAACATCGTCGCCCATAGATGCACAAGGAGTGACGAGCGATGAATGCGAATGGTGACGGAGATGAGTGAAGCAGAAGCAACGGCGCAATGGCCAAGAGCTTTTAAAAACCAAGAAAATCCCTCAGAAATCAAAGCAAAGCAAGGCAAAGGAATCAAAATTAGAAACCAAGCAAGCAAAGCAACAACAACAGCAAAGATGAGGGTTGGGAAGACACAGGGGAGCGGAGGCAGATTGCGATGGCAGCGAAAACAGGTTGTGGGGCGCGCGGAAACAGGTTGCGGGGGCCTAACCGTGAATCGCAGAGACTGCGTGAGAGGGTCATAGATCGGGGAGGCACAACCACGCGAGAAGAGGCGCGAGTCAGGGAGGTTGAGCCGCGAAAAGGAGGTGGCCCGGCGGAGCTTCAGGAGGGGCAGCTAGAAGAGAAGAGATGGAGGGGAAAGAAGAGAGAAAGGAGATTAAAGGGTTTGGAGGCTAGGGTTTAACTTTAACCTGATACTATGCAAGAGTAAATTATCCTCAACACACTGTGAGAGATGTCTATTGATATATTTATAAAGTACAATGCAATAATAATAAATAATGAAAATAATAATATAAGTAATATAAAGGAAATTATTTCCTAACAATGAGTGGTGACCATGAAGGAGGAGGACGAGTGTGGTCATTTTTTGAGATTAATTGCAACTAGGCAGAGAAGTTAATGTTCATAAATAGAACCATGGGTGATAAGTTGGACAAAAGCAAGGAGAGGATAGAATAGTCCAATTTTATTTTAGGTTCACCTCTTATTGATTCTCTCACAAATTCGTTGTTCACATTGTTGACAAAACATGGTTTCAATTCAATTACCTTCTAGATGAAAAGATAAATAAAATTCCTATTTGGTAACCAATCTTTTCATCCATATTTATTCGCACACCCTTATCTTACCGGACTGTCTTATATTTGTTAGCAAATGTATCGGCGACACGCGAGTTTTTGGGCGATAAACTCCAGCGATGTACCCCTCAGTGCAAGGGTTGTATTAATTTGATTTTCCATGGAGGGAAAAAAGGTCGTGAAAGTGAAACTGAAATATATCAAATAAAGGTGGGAAATAGATTGAGAACGACCCTTTCTTTTCTCTTTTAAGAAAAAAAAAAAGAGGGAATATTCACCCTTTTCCATTTAATGCGCCCTCAAACAGAAAGTAGTACCCAATGAAATATGGGCTAGAAATGAAGTGGCCCAATCAGTGACTCAGGTGATCCACTTAGTAAATACGGCCCAATCTCCAACGTCAAATCAAATCACACACATCTCATTCCATTACGTGACTCGCCAACGAAAGCCCAACTTTATGCACGTGACAGCCGCATCCAAAAAAATAAAGAAACAAATCAACCCAAAAAAATCAAAGTCCTCTGTTCTAGTTCTAGCTTATCCAAATTCCAAAGTTAAGGCCAGTTTCCTTTCCCGTGTAAGCAACCAAAAACAAATTGTATCCTCCTCCTTTTTTGTTTGCTTGCCCCTCATGGGGGCAGAATCATAGGGGCAAAATAGTAAAAACGAGAGTGAGGTTGTATCGTGAGTGTAAATGGCACGTGCGGCGCTCGTAACTGCATTCCTCCATATTCCTTAACGAGAAACGGGCGAGGCGAGGCGAGGCACAAAGGCAGACAGGGGTGGGGGAGAGAGAGAGAGAGAGAGAGAGAGAGAGAGAGAGAGAGAGACATTTTATATAATTCCAGTTTTGTCCTCAGTTGGGCCAAACCTCGTCCTCCCCCCAAATTCCCCTCTTTCGTGTGTGAGTGAGTGGGACTGAGTCAGAAAGGGTGAGTCACCCGCTGCGAGCGAACTCGTGCATTTAGAGAGAGAGGGTTAAGCCGCCTTCATGGTATCCGAATCGGAGCTAATCGGCCGCCTCCGCGAGTTCCTCCGGAGCTCCGACCTAAACACCACCACCACCGCCACCGTCCGCCGCCAGCTGGAGGCCGATTTCGGAATCGATTTGTCCGATAGGAAGGCGTTCATTAGGGAACAGGTCGACTTGTTCCTTCAGAGCGAGCACAACCAACCACAAACATCAAAAGTAGAACCTAAAGAAGAACCTCAGGAGGAAGAAGAAGAAGAAGAAGAAGAGGGTGAGGAAGATGAAGAGGACGCTAAACCCGAACGAAGCCGAGGCTCTGATTTCAAGGTAGAAACCGAGGAAGAAGATGACGATGACGACGCCGAGGAGGAGGAGGAGGAGGAGGAACAGAAACCGAAAAATGCTCGGAATGGGAAGAAGAATAAAGGACGGTTAGTTAGTTTTCTTTTTTATTTTTTTAAATTATTGATTGTTGATTGGTTCTAAAAAAAATTTGGAATTTTTATCTGAAATCACTTGATTCTGCATGAGAGATCAAATTGGATTGGTAGTTACGGGTTTCTCCTTTAAGGTCATATCTGGGACTGGGATCATAGATTCCCTGCCATTTTGCAATCTACGGCATCATTAGTAATTTTTATTTATGATTTTTAAAATTCTTGTGATTGTTTTTTAGCTGGCATTCGTTATTGTTGTATGATAACTCAGGCACATGGCTTTAGGTTATTTTGAGTATTGGGGTCCACTCGGAGACTGTGCTCTGTACTGTGTTGCTCTCTGTTGGTATTTTTTTCTAAACAGAAAAGAAAAATTGTGTGCGTTTGAAGTTAATGACAAGGTTACTTGCCTTGCAGGTTTACTTTGTTGAAGATAAAGTGTTCAGTTTTAGCTTTTATGCACGCATATTCATCTTATTCTTTGCTTTGCCAAACAATCGAATCTTGTTATGCTTTCTTGCGCGGTAATGTCGATCACAGATGTAGGTTTTAATTTTACATTTTTACGGCTTCTCTGCACTTGTAAAGACTGTGTAGTCAGATGTTTTTGTAAGCATCAGACAACTTGCAGGTCTTCTGTTCTGCATCTCACACTCATAAGTCATAACCGCATTGCTATCAAATTATCAATTTAGCATACATGTTGTATAATGGTGGATTCGTGCTTTCTTTTTGCTTGAGCCCCTCCTTTTTGTAATTGTTGATCATTTTAAGTGGATTTTTCTATCATTTGACTCCTTTCCAACAATTTGTTGAACCACAGTACCTTCTAGGAGTTGCTTTACCAGAATTAGGTTCCGTTTGATTTTAGAAAATGTTTTCCTTAGTCCCCATCTTTGTAAATTATGTTCACGAGAAATTCCTTGGAAAATTTGTGATCACACAATAGGATGTTTCAATGCCTTGTACTGCATATATAATTTGTCACTGTTGTTAGCCATCGTTATGCTTGGATCCCTGAAGTGAAATGCTGATACTTATGACTTTCGTGATTGCCTGCAGGAGAATTACTCCAGAGGTGACCTTTTTAAGTTGTAGAACCTACAAGTTAAATTCCTTACCTGCCCCAGACAATTATAAACAAAAAATCATGTAAAAAGTTTTTCTGTATTTTCATTATGTATATATATTGCTGAATTCCCAAGATTTGCAGAGCAAACATGATCTGAAAGCAGATGCTAGTTTATCCAGGTCATTGGCCTTGCATGTCTTTAGTCCTACCGCAAGTTGAGACAGTGTTCTTGCTTGGACTTCTAAATGTAATCAACTGATAAGTTGTGCATTTCTGGAGCCACAAGACTCTGAAAAGGATTGTAAAGCTCAAGAGTAAACCACTCCCGAAAGGACTCTGATTCCTCATACAATGGCCGCATGTTCATAATTTTTTACTAACTGAAAAGATGAAGCATGCACAAAGAAAGCCAACATTGTTTTTTGTCTTCTTTTTTTTTTTTTTTAAAAAAAAAAGGGTAAATGATGCATAGGTGCAGCCTTGAGAAAAACTTATTAGAAATTTATAATTCATCTGAAGTTTTCATCTACAAAAATGATGGTTTACGGTTTACTTCAGATCTTTTTTATCTTACTATCTTAATTAGATTATATATATCAACAAAGTCGAATAATTATATCTTGGAATTGCCAAGAACCATCATTTGCAACTGCCTAGACAATCAAGTTCATATTTGATTGAAGACTTTGTGATCACTTGATTGTTTATGTAAGACTTCCTTGAACACACCATGACCATCATGCATTCAGAAAAATAGTGTATGTGACCATCATGCATTCAGAAAAATAGTGTATGTGCGTGTTCATTCCTACCCCATTTCCCAAGAAAGATAGAAGGGAGGGGAAATTGTTATGCAGAAAGGTTGCAATCTTGCAGATATCCAATATAATATGTAACTTCTACTTTATAGCTTGCCAAACTGCATAAAACAAGTGGACAGTATACGGGTTTTCTTCTCTTATGGAAACTGTACGCAACAAACAATGTGAGATAAAACTGCCATGCTTACGAACCTTTACATCTAAGTAATGGATTGCAATATGTACAAGTACCTAGTTGTCAATATTTCCCGTTTAAGGAAACCCTTGTTTTAACAGCTGCTGTTTCATCTTGTGCTTCAGATCTAACAAGGTAGGTAATGAGGTAGTAAAGAAGAGGGGTGGTGGTTTTTGCAAACTATGTAGCCTGTCTCCACAACTTCAGGAATTCACTGGAGCACCAGAAATGGCCAGGACTGAGGTATCTTTTTTATTTTTATTTTTAAATGACAAACAATGATTGGTGACGATAGGTTACTCCAATTGTAGTCGGTTGGGGATAGCAGAATTTATTTAAAAGTGAGAATATGATGTAATTCCGTTTCTGGCTTTATAACATTTATTTTTTTGTTGGTCTTAGGTTGTTAAGCAATTATGGGCCTATATTAGGAAGAAAAATTTGCAAGACCCAAACAATAGGCGAACTATCATTTGTGATGAACCATTGCAAGCCCTTTTTGGTGTCAATTCCATCGATATGTTCCAAATGAATAAAGCTTTGGCAAAGCATATCTGGCCATTGGATGAAGGTATGCGCCTACAACCTTACCCTTCCTTTTACTAGTTTTTATGTTATTCAAACAAGATGTTGGATATTCTTTGTTAGACAAGACACCTAATCGTTTTATAAATTTTACTGTATTATTTTCTTATTTGTAGGGGTTCTAGTGCCTTGAAATTGTCAAGTTTTCTTTTTGAGAGTATCAAAGTATTCTTGTTGGGTCCTAATAGGAAGCATTATAAAATTATACCAGTACTCTGCTCACTAGACTCCTTCATGACGTAGCAAACTTGATCTTCCTTGTCTTATTCCTATAGTTTTTCACTTTTTTGTTGACAATTTGGAAAATATTGTTTAAACTGCATCTCTTGATATAGTTGTCCCCGTGAAGTCAGCACCAAAGGAAAAGCAGAAGAAGCATGAGAGAGAAGACGATGATGGTATGATTAATGATTTCAGTTAATATTCTATGTTATTTTGTTTACCCGATCAGAGCCCCTTCCTTGCAAATTATAAATTTTTGCTCCTGCATATTTATCCTAGTATACATTGTTCCCTTCACTTATATTTTGATTGCTCTGAGTATTCCTTATTTTTATTTATTAGAGTGGGGGGGGGGAATCTTTTGCTCATGTGTTTATAGTAGGACTTTTTTATTTGACACATAGTTATTGGGTAAACTCCCTTGTTTTTGTTTTGCTGGGGCAATTCATTTTTTTTAAAAAGTTTTTCTATACTTTTTTTTACATGAATATAGTGTGTTCACTGCATCCTTAACATACTTCTATGACAGATCCAGAGGAGCCATCAGAAGAGCAAAAAAGAAAGGAAAAACGGCCAAAGGGGGGGAAGTCAGGTTTTCTTGCTCCTCTTCAACTATCCGAGGCTCTTATAAACTTCCTTGGTACTGGAGAAAGTGAGTTATCAAGATCTGAAGTCATAAAAAGAATGTGGGAATACATAAAAGGGAACAACCTTCAGGTATGCCACTGCTAAATGCCCATGTGAAAATAATGCCTTATGTATTGCTTAAATAAAGCTTGCTCTAGCAGTCTCTCCTCAAAATTGGCCATGTGAAAAGGTTGAAAAAGTCATTCAAATTATCATACCTTTTGGCGCATAAACTAATATTAGCTACAGGTGCTGTCTTTAATGCACCTTGAACTTTGGGTCCTTGATACTCCTTATGGTGTATGGTGGACCTCAAATGACTTTAACTTGTATTTGACTGTAGGAGGTTAGCATAACCGGTAAAGAGATTATTATTTATTTATTAAAGATTAAAGATTATTAATTGGAGTTAATTAGCACAAGTGGCCACGCCGCCACTGACCAGCTGCTTCCACCCACCGCCATCGAGGCTCCCTCCACCTACCCCAAGGTCCGAATGCCTTCTGAAGGCAACAACGGCAGTGGGTTTTCCGTGCCGAGGTTCTGCGCCAAGCTGATCTCCCCGTTGATAAACTTCCAGGATGACCCACCGGTGCAGAATCTCACCGTCATCCACATCCACAGCGGCACCTGGATCTTCCGCCACATCTGCCGCAGGAACCCGAGGCGCCACTTGCCCACCACTTGCTGGAGCGCAGTCGTCAAGAAGCTCATCGCCTCCAACTCTGTGGTCTTCATGAAGAACTCTGTGGGGAGCATGCTCTTGCGTCGTCGCCTCCGTCAGCGTTTGCATCATCAATGACAACAAATCCTGGAACTTGTAATTGATGCTCGCATTGGAGGGTGGCCAATTGTGGGATTAGGGTTTCACTAATGTAGTCTGCGAGCTCAACAAAGATGAGGAGAGAGATCTCATGGAGCTTGGGGTGGTCGGAGGCGACCCACTAGAAAAGGAGGAATAGGAGTTCTGGCCAGGTGTTGTTGGGGAGGAGAACGGAGGCGAGTTTGGTGACGGTGTGGGAGAGCTCATTGAGGGGGGATAGGGTGGAAGGGGAAGGCGAGGTCAGAGGAAGGAGGAAGAGTCGCCGCTGCTGGAGGAGGACAGCTGCTTCCACATTCATGTTTGCTGCTTTCCACTTAATTACCAACTCTAACTTATGTGGACGGTGACAAGTAGCTATCTTCAACCGTGGGTTACTTTCAATGATAAATGAAGGGTTTATATCATGCTTGATCACAGTACACCATGATTTTTAGTCAAGATGCATCAAGCACCATATATGTCAGGGTTCATTTTAGATACCACCATAGCTACAATGCAGTTATCATAGCCATTTCAAATGGAGCACCTCAAGCAATGCTCTGTTGAGATTATAGTTAGCTTGCTATGGAGTCTTGTAAAATATCAAATCAAGATCAGCAGTTGTGTTTCAAGTCTGATGAAAACCCAATTATAAAGCCTCCCAACTCCCGTCAACCATGTCAGTCAGTAGTTTAGTGCTATCTGACTTTATTAGGCCTTACACTCGTCTGTTTATGATTCAAAAAAGCATCCTCATAATCATTACATCCCTTTTGGGGTATTCTGTGTCAACCAGCATAGAGCATTTCCTTTGCATTTGAAGAAAGTTGTAGAATTCAATAATTCAATCAAGGGTTAAATATGTTTTTAATCCCTGAAAATTACAAATTTTGTATTTTACAAATAGTCCCTGACAAATTTTTTTGGTAGAATTTAGTCCCTGTTGTTAGGATGGGCCATTAACTGCTAACGTGGCAGTTAACTTGGCCATGTGACACGTCACATGACATGCACGTGAGGACTTAACCCAGCCCCCTTGACCCAACTTGACTTGCTTAGATTACCCATGAGTCTAACCCATAATTAAAAAACAAAATAAAAAATAAAACAATTAAAAACCGGATTTAATTTAAATCACTGATAGTGTAAAGGAGTTTTACATTGTCATCCAATCATATACCGACAAATTGGCAAACATGGTTGACTGTCACACTCACTCCTTGAAAGGTCATTTAAACGAAATGAATTGATTGATCGATCATGTAAAATCTTTTACACTGTTAGTGCATCAAAATTAAACTCTTAAAATCCTAATTTCTCATCTTCATCCTCTTCTCTCCTCTCCTTTCTCTCACCCTCCAATCTCCATAGCCACCACCACCACCACCAACAAATCAACATCAACAAAAGCAAACTCAAATCCCTGAATCACAGTCGCTTATGTAAAATAAAAATCTAAAAAAGAACTGATAACAATAAATAACATTTACATACCCTCTTTCCTTCGGTCCAATCGAGATAATCCTCCATCTCATAAACAGGACCAGCAAAGTGACTCCCACAGCAGAGGCAGTAACCGATATACTCAACAGGCGAAGGCAATTTAATCAACCAGTTCTTCTTCTGAGCCTCGCGCAAACCTTCCTCTTTCAATAACCCATCATTGTAGTTAATTGCACACGAGATGACTTTCAACGTCAACGCCATCAACGCTCCTAATTACAACACCAGTATTAATTATGTTATTACTTAGTAACAAATCTTAATCCAATTCCCTTAATATGCAATTTGTGGCTGGGATTAGACAAATCTTAGCAACAATTGAAAAAATGGGGAATTAGCGGTGAGAGTGAGTGAGTGAGTCTCACCGGTGGCATCGATTCCGCCTTCCTTCCATGCATCTCCACTCATGTAATACACATGGCTACACAATTACACACGAATGCAAGAAATTTTCAAAGAGAAAACTTTGCTTCTGAAGTAAAATTAAGAATGCAAGTGAATAATAAAAATTGAACAGTTTGCTTTTGTTGTGTTGATTTGTTGGTGGTGGTGGGTGGTGGTTGGGGCTGTGGAGATTGGAGGGTGAGAGAGAGGGGAGGAGAGAAGAGGATGAAGGTAAGAAAGTAGGGTTTTAATTGTTTTATTTTTTATTGTTTTTTAATTATGGGTTAGGGTCATGGGTAATCTAAGCGGGTCAGGTTGGGTCAAGGGGATTGGGCTAAGTCCTCACGTGCATGTTACATGACATGTCACATGGCCAAATTAATTGTCATGTCAGCAGTTAATGGCTCATCCTAACGGCATGAATTAAATCCTATCAGAAAAATTTGTCTGGGACTGTTTCCTAACAAAAAAAATTTTAGGGGTAAAATACAATTTGTAATTTTTCAGGGACTAAAAACATATTTAATCCTTTAATCAATCGTGTACCCTGTCAGAATGAGAATAGAACGAGTGTAGAGGGAGAAAATGAAATTTAATTGACAATGTACAAATCAGCTTCATGTTTAAATAAATTGTGAATTTTCATCTGTTTCCCGTTCACCTTTTTCCATTTTTATTATGATGGATTCTCGCCCGTTACTAGGGATTGTGATAGTAAATTGAGTCAGAAACACACACACAGAACAGGAAGTATTGAGCCCCTTCAGAACTGATCATATCAGAGCCATGTTGCAATCAGTGGGTCTAATATGTATAGGAACAGAAGGAAAATACCAAAAGGAAAGATAGTTCAAGATCTCAGGTGTCTCAACTTTTGCCATGTGTCTAGGCAGTTGCAACAAAATCCTCCATACATAGTCTATCTCTCACCTCTCTTGCACACTTGAGTAACTCGCCCTCTACCATTTCCTTTTTTCTCAAATGGATTATTAATAAGAGGGTATCTAGCATGCTTCCAGAATGGTACTATGCGTGCTGTTCGCAGTAGGTTTCGTGTTAGATTGCCAACCTCCCACAACCACCTCTTCATTGTTGAAATTAAGACCAACTGACTGAAAAAGTTGAAATTAATACAAACACTGCTATTTAGTTTGCTTTCCTTGATCATTTATAAGCTAACACAACCAGTAGTCCACCAACTATGTTGAGAAATTATCACGGACTAAAATCTGAAAGTTGAAATTTAATATAAACACCAGTATTATTTTGTTTGCTTCCGTTGATCATTTATTTTATTGTGATGGTTTTTTTTCTTAACAAGTTCTGCGATGTTAATTATTTATTACCTACCTTCAAGCTGCTAGTCCATATTTTCTGTGGCATTGTTATATGTGTACATGCTGGCTAAAACACCAGTTAAATTTCTGGTTTCTTTTGTGAAGGATCCTTCTGACAAGAGGAAAATAATATGTGACGAGAAGCTGAAAGAACTCTTTGATGTTGACACCTTCAATGGCTTCACTGTTACCAAACTGCTGGCTCCTCATTTTATAAAGACAGAGCAGTGAGAGTTGCTTGTAAATTGACGTTCGGTGAAAGCATGTGAAAATTGGGAATTTTGTTTTGTCAAATTTAGTTTTGCAACAAGGTCTTCTTTATGTATCTTTCTTTTTGGCATGTTCTGCCACCAACAGGAGAAATAGAAAGTAGTTCTATTATTAGCAAAATGACGGACTTTCAGTAAAATTTTCTCGAAGGATTTTATGTGACATGATCTTTTTATTCTTTTTATTTTTATTTTTATTGCTTATATATTGTTTTGGCCCCTGGCATTTGAAAATTTTGTATATTTCTACTTCTTAAAGCTGCAAAGGTAATGCTGACTTCATAGTCTAGTTGATGGGGCAGGATATATAAACAATAAATTAAGAGAGCAAAAACTTAAGTCTAGATTTTGCAGTTTGTATAGAGAACCATGTAATTGTTATTATGTCAGAAGCTCAATTAACTAAAGCAATCTGAAGAGGACTGTTTTGCCCAATGGATCAATTTCAGGTGAGGAAGTTGGCCTACCCTATTGTTTCTTTGAAGAGAAAATAAGAAGGAAGAAAATAGGAAAATTTAGGTATTTTATCTTATTTGAGTATGAGAAAATAATAGTTTTGGTTCACTAAAATATTCTTTCTTTACTTACGGAAGAAAGGAAAACTAAAAGAAAACAGATATTTTAATCAAAATATTAATTTTTTGCCTACTTTTATATCTATTTAAGAAATAGTTCTCATTTTATTGCTTTTCAATTTCTTTAAAAGACAATAAATTTTTCTATATTTTTATTCCTGTCTGTGTTTTTTCTCCTCCTATTTTCTCTTCCCAATTCTCATACAATTTGGACATGTTTTGTTTGTCCTCTTACGATCTGCTGTGCTTTTGATATAGCTTCATGCAGCATTAGTAGTAGTTGCGCTCTCAAATCTCAATATTCATTCCTACAAGAGAAATTTGAANGAAAAAATATATAGCCGTCTTAGCTCAGCTGGTAGAGCGCGTGGCTTTTAACCACGTGGTCGTGGGTTCGATTCCCACAGACGGCGTTTTTCCCCCTCTAATCTTTGTTTTTTGAACACTTTCCAGAGTCATGGGCCTTAGAAACTTCGTCCTGTGGGCCTTAGCGCTGTTTCCATTACTGGACCTTTTATTTTTGTTAGCCTATCTCTTTCACATTTAAATATACATATCACACTTACATATTCAAACTACATACATAAGACTATAGACAACTATTAATTACCAAAAAAAAAAAAAGGTAGAAGAAAGATGAAGCACGTACTATTTTTAAATGATCGTTTTTGAACTGTGAAACTTGATACATCATAAAAAGAGGAAAAGAACAAATGAAAATTAAAGGAAAAATATGCAGCACGCAAATCTATATTTTCAAATGATCTTTTTCACTTCAAAAATTAACATTTTAAAATAATTTTTTTAAAATTATAGTATTTCACTAATTTCACTTTGATATTTTCACAATCTTAAGTGAAATGTTGGTCCTATATTTCTTCGGCTCAACTAAAGTACAATGATAAAAGATACATAAAAATTTGTGATAGGCCTGATGGAATCAATTCCTTATAAATCAAAATGCGAGAGATCGACGGGGTATCAAATACTTTGGTATAAAATGTTTAAATTCTAATAAGCTCGCATTAAATATGACAAGTTAATCATGTGCCACTACTGAAGTGAATATTTTTGTGATTAATTCAATGAAACTTTAATCACTTTTAACTTTTTGAAACAAATTATATATAAACTAGTGTGACTTTTTTTTTTAATGAATATCAAGTATTACACATGGATAGAAAAAAAGAAAGAGGAGAAAATATGATAATGTGAATAATTTTTAAAATAATTAAAAATTTAAAAAGGGGTTATTTGTTAATAAAAAAAATTGTCAATACTATACAAAATTTGTGCATATAGAGGAAGTTATTTTTTTTCATCCTTTATATATATATATATATATATAGAATAGATTATAAAAACAAATTAAAGGTAAATAGATTTTTCTTTTCAATTAATTGAACTTACATTTAGCAATTGAAATAAAATCAACTGAGTCAATTAAGGAGTCCACATACACTACCTACTACTACTACTTGTGAGTTGTGACATATTATTAAAACATTTTCACTTTGTTTACAAAGGAATGGGTTCGATGCTAAATGAATGTGTATTCCTAGCTTCCTTCACCTGAAAATCTGATTTAACATCATATCTATCCGGATCTATCTATTTCCCACCGTCAAGAATCAGTCCTATCGCCATGTACCATATGATAGATGATGGTAAAGAAAAGAGAGAGAGTGAGAGAGAGAAATTCCACATGACCAACCAAAGCTAAATAGATATGACGATTTTTCATATTTTTATTTATCAAAAAAGAGAATCCCTTGTCGTAACCAATCAATGATCAGATATTAAAACATAGTATATAATAAAGGAAAAAGTACTGAAGACAGAACCAACGGTTCCCAATAACCGGCTTCTCTTCGATACAAATGAATGAATGAATGAAATATGAATAGGAAAGTAAAAGAAGGAAAAAAAAAGCATCTTCTTCATTGTCGTTTGTCTTTGCACAACATAAACAAAACCAACCAAACCCCATCCCCGTCGAATCCTTATCTCTTAACACCACAGGATTAGGGTAGGGCCCATATCATTATTATTTGATGTTGTTATATCATTATAATATTCACATGTGGGGGAATTGTTTATGAGATGCTTCTCAAACGTGTCGAAGCTGAAATCATGGAATCCAAACGCAGAGAATGGAATCCAAAGTGCCGCGCTTATGGTGCTTAGTCTTAAAATTGAGTGGTCCTAACATTGTGCTAAAAGCTAGGTTTGCTAGTTTGAGAAATTCTAATTTTGTGGTCATACTACGAGAAATTCTTTTATACATTAAGGTGTTCTTTTTTAAAAAAACATCAATGATGTATATCTATGTGATATATGGTTCTTTTTATACTATGGTGTATAAAAAATTTCATTCATACAACACATATTTGGATATGTGTTAACTCACTTAGGTAGAGTTTAATTCTTGTTTTGAGAAAGAGATGATAAAGACAGTAATACGGTAAAAAAGTGTCCCTCACGTCCTTCACTTTTTTAGGTATAGAAATGAGTTTGTAGATTGGACAATGATTTTTTAGAGTAAAATATCTCACTTTAGAGAATAAAATAAGAGATTTCGTTATTAATTGATAAATTAAGAATGAATTATACTTTTTTACTTTATTGATTTAATTGTAAGATTCCTCTCTTTTAGGGATGGCAAAAAAACTCACAAACACGGATATCCGTAAATATTACTTGAGACGGGTACAAGTACGAAGACTAATTTTGTATCTGTGGAGATGGATATCCATACCTGCTTGCTAATGGGAACAGAGGCAAAATTGAGACATTCGACCCATGGATACCTGCTAATACATAACATTATTTAAATATCCTCAATTATATAAAAATATAAAATTAGAAGTTTTATTCCTTCACTTTTAGACTAGTAGTATCATAATATATTATAATTAATAGTTATGATTTTTTAAAATCTTTTTGGTAAATACTCGTGCATAACCGTGAGGATTGGGGATTCAAATTCTCACAGATAACAGGTAATAGATACTATGATGGGTATGAATATGGGTATGGATAATGAGAGGCATGTATCCAGCTCTACAGATACCCATTGTCATCCATACTCTCTTTAACCTCTAAAATGGGGAATTCAATTTAGAATATGTTTTCTATTAATGATTATATTAGGACATGTCTCTTTATGTCTCTCATTTTTATGAGATACATGAACAATTTTACGTGTTTTTTTGTCCCCCCAATGTCTTCATCTCCTTTGTCACCTATCCCAAGACAAAAATTAAATGCTACTTTATAAATGACATTTTGTAATAGGTTTTGCTAATAAATGTCCTAAGGGTACTTGTTAAGAAATTTAAAGTAAAATTATTTCATTAAAAAGGTAAATTTTTAATGTTTTCAAAGCATTAAACACCTTAAATTTTTATTTTTTTAAATAAAATCTTATCTCTTTAAGTTTTTTAACAACTGTCGTAATTGTTAGTGAACCCTTTTGTAATAAGTAGTATAAGTCCCTTCAACACTTAAAGTTGAATCATCATTAATTTGTAGGTAATAAAAATCATGTCCAACGGGATACTTTAACCACATAAAATTTTCTCTTACTAATTTGTAATAAAGACTATTTTAACCATCAATAAATTCTTTTGAGTGATAGCTATTAGATTATAAAAGCATAAGCCATTCTTTTTTTATTTTTTTATTTTTTTATTTTTTATGTTTGATAAACTAAAATGTTGGAACACATTTGATCTTAACTTTTAATATTGCACGATCCTTGCGATTTTAAAGGAGGATTCTCAATATTAAAATAGTAATATAACTTAATTAATATTTATTTTCATCACACTTATTGATTATTGATTATTCTCCTATATATGTATATAATTATTTCATTTTTTATTTTCACAAGCAACTTTATTGACTATTATTGTAACGACCTAAAAATCGTTACCGGCACGCAAGAGAATAGTTTTCTTACAGATGCCTCTTAGAAAAACTTTTAAAAAAACATGCATTTTAACTTTAATTAAAAACAAATAAATTTTTCCTTTTATGAATAAACATAAGCTCTTTTACAATGAACATAAATATATACGATAAAATACACAACTAGTCTGAAGATCTTGCCTGTATACAATTGGAGCACTCTAGACATAACTCGATTACAAAATAAAATAAAACTAACATGTCCTATAGGTAGCTTCACCTCAAGGTGAACTACTGACTCTTGAATTTTGATGTCGCTGTCATAAACTCTGCTAATTCGTAACCTCTAACTAGAGGTAGAGGTCGAGAGATGAGAACTTTGGGAAGAGTTTTAGCCAATGACCATCAGCACAACAACATGGGACACTTCGGAAACATGACATGCAAATGTAATACATAATATATAACAAACATAAAACATTTATAATAGTAATACTTTACAATAAAACATAATCTTTATTCAAAATATAATCATTAAATAAGAAGGACATTTAAATAGACGGTTCTCGAGCATTACGGTCTTACTTATGACGCACTACCCAAATATCGAGGTTACAATAGTTAGAGATATACTACCCGAGTCCATAGATACTTGATAGTTAGTCTTGACACACTACCAAAGCACGTAGGCCACGATAGTTGGGGATACGTTATCCGAGTCCATGGATCCCCTGATTCTTAGTACAATGGTACCAACAGTCAACGTAAGTTGTCGCTGACTTACAGTTTTATCCTAGATATGACTTCCATAGAAAACCATTTAAATACATAACATAACATAACATGATCATAATACCATAGTCCCTTAACTGATACTAATAACATAACATGACATATTTAATGCAATAAAACATGTGGTCCCATGTAGTTTTAAAATAGTTTCATGACTTTATAGAAATAGTTTCATAAATATTTCCATAATTAGCTACTTTCATAAATAAAGAAGGTTTCTAAAATAAATCATTATTTTCTTAAATAAAGAAATTTCTAAACAATAAATAATAACTAATTTTATAATTACTTAAAATAAAACATTAAGTTCCATCTCCAAGGATTTTATCAACATGCATAAATAAAATAATTTTAAAATTAAATAAATAAACAACTTTTTAAAATAAATACATGGTTTAAAATAGGCCTTAAAAAAAGTCCCTCACTTAAAAATGGTTGACACCCTACGTGGAGGTGTATTACTTCTCCACAAATGGAAAACGAGAAGGAAAAAAGAAATAAAAAGAACTAAAGTAAAAAATCTCACAAAAGTGTAACATCTCAAATTTCTTAGGTGAATTAGCAAGTCTAAGCGCACACGGGAAGCTTGTATATATGGGGGAGAAGGAAACCCCCTTGCAATGTGCCCAACATGTCGTGCTGTTGCAGTGTAACGACTTTTCCTTTTTTCATTTTGACTTAAAATACTATGGGTCAGCACAAATAGTTTTGTAACTTTTAGAGTGTTTGAGATGCTCTATAATCAATTTTGAGATTTAAAAAAATAAATTTGAATTGACCAAAATTGATTGAAGAATATTTTACACTTCTATTTATTAAGAATAATTTTTATATTATTATTTCTACAAACAATCTTGTGTAGAGCAGCTAACCAACCCAAACCTAAGTGCATTTAGAGGGGGGAAAAAGTCGATCTTAAAATTAAGAATAGAAAAGTGTTGCTCGATTACCATCACAAGCTTACAATCAAGACTGTACATTTGAAGATGAACATGTTCTCTGAATCTAAATCTTTTAGCTTGTTTTGGAATTTCGTCGGATTCAAAAATTCCAGAAGCCACAATTATTCGCTCGCTGGTTGCAGACGACCATGACCGCAGAGCCGTAGCAGAAGAATCTCACTACTTGTCAAAAGTTGTTCCCGGACACGTGTCGTTATCTTATTGGATGTGACGGCCATTTTTGGCAATATGTGAGATTCTCGTTAGGAAGATACACTAACCCACAAAGACCACTTTTTTTACGTTTAGGTCATTACTCATGAGATAGGCGTGAAGAGAGAGAGAGAGAGAGAGAGAGAGAAAATGATGATGATGTTGATAAACATGAAAAAACTATAAAGTAGCGTAGAAAAGAATCTTGCACATGACAGACATACCATGCTTCTTTTGTAAAATTTAAGGGTAAATTAAGATGGGGTTTAGTGCAAAAAAAAAAAAAAAAAGGCAAGAGACGAGAACATAAAACTTTGTACTTTTTATACCTCACTAAATTGAAAAGGAGGTAACCGGAATTTTTTGCCTCAAAGAAAACAAAATTTGAGCCTTGAAGAATTTGAATTTTTTGTGTTTCTCGTTCAATTTTGTCTCTAATACTAAACATAACCTATGTGTTTTAGTGACATGCTTGTGAGAGATGCCCAAATAAAAAATTTGTCTTCTTAAGTTTTTTTCACATAATTTGTTGGTTAATGAATGATAATTAATAGAAGTATATATACCTCAAAATAATATTGTTGGTGAAAAATAGTGAAATAAATGAATAATGGATAGAATTCCCTAAAATGATAGGTATTTGCCTCACGAAAGTTTTGATATATTCTGAATGAGTTCTGCTACACGTACACCAAAAATCATATACTATACATACACCTTGTACTTATATACATAAAGTTTGTGTTTTAACTCATGTAATGTTTGTGCACTTAATTAAGTATAATTGAGAGTATTATTTACAAGTTTGTAATATTTGTGCACTCGTGAGAATAAAATTTATGCATTATTAATAGTATATGTATGGGTATATGAAATTGGATGTATTTGTAACATTTTTTATTCTGAATTTTAGATTAGAGAAGTACGTCTAATCGACAAGAGACTTAACATTACAAAGGCGTTAAAGTGCTATTATTATCCTAACAAAGGAGAAAGAAATTAATTAAGGCTAGCTAACAGTGTAATCACAAAATTCCGTTGAAATGATGCTGTCACATATACACACGTGTGGTTGCGCTCACACACAATTTTCCTAAAACTAATTTACCAATACAATCCCACACTTTAAAAATAGTCATCCAATAAAAAAATAAATATTATATATAAGAGAAACAAATATTGTCACTGAATATTTTTACGTGTTCGTACACTTGTAAGTTTAGCATTGCTAGAAAACAGGGAAGCAAATATTGTTGATGAATATTTTTATGTGTTCATACACGCATGTGTTTAATATTTTTCATTCTCTATGTTTGACAACGTTTATTTCTTTGTTTTATAATATTTATTTATTTTATAATATATGTCTCTCCATTTTAGTGACAATTAAGTGACTAGTTTTGAAAAATGTAAGAATGGTATTTTTGTTACCATTATGATGCGGCATAATCTGTACCAAAAAAATTATGTACTAAAAAGCATACATGTAACGGGTTTATTGATCTCCCTTTGAAGGATGGGGAGACTTGTGTTAGGAACCATTTTGGTCTCTCAATCTCAACCATAAAAAAATAATGAATGGGTTAGAATATACTTAAAAGTAATTATATAATAATTTATATTTATATTTTAATAATATTTTTATTTGATTGGTCAATTTTACCCTTTATGATTTTTGTAATTTCCTACTCTGCCATTATTGATTCTTTTCCTATGGCACTGTTCCCTAGCCTCCTACCTCCGACAGCAGCGCCGCCCTTGCCCCCTCCTCTCCCTTCAACTCCGCCGCTCTGCCCCTCCACTCGCACCAACCAAATCCAAATTCAACAACAAAAGAACCTTAGAACTTCAAAATAAAAAGCAAAATATCTAACCCAAAATAAAACAAACAAACCAGGAAGGTGGAGCTGATATGGTTTGGGGGATCGAGGTGCAGATTTCGGTGACCATGGAGACGAAGCAAATGGGCAAAAATGAGGTCAAGGGTGCAGGGTGCAAGGGTGGCTGACGGTGGGCAATGAGCCTGAGAAGGGAGGAAGGGAAGAGAGATGACAAGAGGAAAAATGAGGGCAAAAAAATAATTTTGTTGTCTTTCTATCTACTATAAAATTACAATGACCATCTTGGTCCATATTACAACTTGCACTAAGGAAGAATGCTCCATCTTTGAAATGAATAAGTGATCAGTTATATGTACTTTATTTTATCTAATAGCCACATTTATTTTGTAATGAAAGATATAGTTTGTTTCTCAATTTTATATTTTGAATTTGAACTCGCCGAAATGTTATGAAAAAGAACTAAATGCAAAACTAGAGCTATGGAGAGGAGACATGTTTTGAAAGCCCATGATTTTTTGTGTTAGTAAAAGTAAGACACAAAATATCGAATTAAGAGGTGCAAAAATTATAACAAATATGAAAAATGGATAAAATATCATCCAACAAGCCTCATCATTTAGGTATCTTGATTTCATTATGATGGAAAATAGAGGGTAAGTTATATGGCTCAAGCTTGGTGGATAAAATAAAAGAGTGCATTAAGTATTATTTGTCATAAAGTAATATTATTTGTGCTTGAGAGACAAATTTATCATATAACTATAAGACTAACAATGGTATATAAAATTGAATGTTGAACAGTAAAAGTCAAAAAGAAAGTATTTTTAATTTTTCATAATATTTGAGGATGTTCCATTGGATAAATAAATACATTATATAAAATAGGATCACGCATGAATAAATATATCAGAGAGAGAGAAAGTTGGGAACTCATGTTATGTACAACATGATTGAATATGGCATTGGGGTAATTTGAGCATGTGTGAAGAATATACGTAGAAACCTCAATAGAGTAGTCCAATGACCACAGGCTGAGAAAAATATAAGAAAATTATAAGTAAAATGTATTAAAAGATATCTGAATTTTAATAGTTTAAATGTAGTACGATGATATACTATTTGTCATCTAATTTATATATCCAACCTCACTTAATAGAACAAAGTTAAATTATTGTAGGGTTTAATTAAAATGGTTAAATAAGTTTTTAGTCATTAATAAATTGTAAATTTTGATTCTAGCCTTTAATAAAAAAGACTTGGTTTCAGTCCCTAATAATTTTTTTTTTCATCCCTACCATTAGCTTAGTCCATTAATTGCTGACAAGGCAGATGGATGTCAAAGTCAACTTTGCTTATATGACACTTTACTTATTTGCATGATATAAAAAATTTCTTAAATCAATTTTCAGTCTTTATAAATCATAAATTTTGGTTTAAGTCCCTAATAAATTAAAAAAATTGGTTTTAGCTCCTAATAAAAAAATTGATTTTAGTCTCTAATAAATTTTTATTTTTATTTTTCACCCCTATCATTAGTTTGATCAATTAAGTCTAAAGAAATCAATCACCCCTTTCTTTCTTGTCTCCCCTTGTCTCAATCACTACTCTCTTTGTCCCATGACCACTGCTTATCACCTCTCATACCACCATGGTTCTATCCTTCGACCACCACACCACGAACCTCAACTCATTCCGAAAAATCACATTGTCGAGGCAAAAACCACAAACGACGTGTCCTCCTTAACGACATCTCTGGCGAGGCAAGGTGAGAGATAGCGAGATTTGTAGTAACACCTCCATCACTTAATTCTTGACTTCTAGGTGCCACCATCGTTCATCCCTCATGAAACTATTGTCAATCCTTAGATATGTGAGAGGAACCACAATGTCGTTGTAGTAGTTAGGACCTTGACATCAACCCCATGAACCAATTCCTTAACTGTGAGTCACACAGTCTCATCCTTAACAACATTCAAACCACTATTGAGAATGGTGGTAGTGACATAATGGTTTTATCCTGGGCTTTTCAGGTTTTGTTCTAGCTTCTGATGGATTTTATTTTAGTTGTTATTTTGTAATTTTGTCTTAGAATGTGAATGTTTTGGCTATAGGGTTTAGCAATTTTGATTGGAAGGGATGGATGTGGAGATTCAGTGGTGTGGTTTGCAAGTGGGTGTGAGTGGGGTGGGGGCAATGTGTTGGTGGTGAGGATGATGGAGGGGAAGGAAAGGGAAGAGGAGAGGACGATGGTGTATTGATATTGGGTGTTGAGTCTGGTGATAGTGATGACAACTAATGGTAGGGAACGAGAAAGATGAAGATACATGAAAAATGGTAAAATGAGCCTTTAGATTAATGAAATGAGTTGGGTTCGTATTTGGGTGAGCATGTGTTATGTTTATGGGTTTCGTGTGGATTTGGGTTATGTGGCACGTGCAATTGATCACATGACACTAGCCACATGATAGTTAGCCGTCTAAGTTTCCAGTAGGCAAAATATATATAAAAGATTATTAGGAGTTAAAACCAAATTTTATTATGTATTGTGGACTAAAACCAAAGTTTATGATTTATTAAGGACTAAAAACATTTTAATAAATTTTTTATGGCACATGAATATGTAAAATGTCACATAAATATAGTTGAATTGACTTCCATTTGCCATGTCAATAATTAATGGACCAAGTTGACGACAGAAGTGAAAAATAAAAAATAAATTTATTAGAAACAGAAAAATTTTTTTTTATTAAAGACTAAAACTAAAGTTTATGATTTATTAAAAATTAATCCCATATGTCTGGCCTAAAAAGAAAAATTGAATTGGCCCCATGGAATGTTATAATTAATTTAAATTAAAGACAAAGGGGTAATGATACATATTTTATCCTCTAGGGCAACATATCCATTGATTAAACATTTTGTATCAACAAAAAAATAAAATATGCCAAAACGTACAGAATAATATTTTATTTTCTAAATTTTGGCTTATTGCAAAGAATGAGAGGCTAAGCTAGAACCAAAGCATAGCAGTCTAGGTGGAATTTACACTCATAATCAATTAGTCTAAAAATAATTTGGTGTCAATTAACTTAAAGCCTCTCTTTTTCTTTTTTTCCAGTGCACCCATGGTGTCCATTGGTGCTAACCGATGATCACAAAATGTTTTTTATTTTTATTTTTATGGGTGAGTATCGAAGCCGTATCTCATGATTGATGGGCAATGTAAACTACCATTATATCACAATCTGTGATTAACTTAAAGCCTCTAAGTTAGAGGAGTGTACTTTGCTTTTCTCTCAATTTTCTTACAAGTAACTATAAATAATTACGTCAATACCAGATAACTCAAATGCCATTTTTTTTTTAGTCTTAAATTAAGGGATTGTGTGTTCAAATCTTTTAGAGAAAGAAAAAAAAATTCACACACAGCTATGTGCATGACTTTAAAATAATGGATAGTAATAAGACAATATTTAATTTGATAGAAATTAAAGTTTACATTTTTAATTCATGTCAAGTCTCATACAATATTTTTTATATACAAACATGCTTATTTTTCACAAAGGATATTTAAGATACCCAAGAGTGAATAGTAATAAATATAAACATGAATTGCAATCCTAGCAAAATATTACTTATAATATCAAAAAAAATTGAATTCACATAATTTTTTATACCTATAACTACTACACTTGCCTCAAATTTGTACGAGCAATTCTAAATAAATAATAATTAAAAAAAA
>QANU01018688.1:360227-383273 GCA_003254905.1 Nissolia schottii
AAAAAAATATTAATATCATATTTTAATGTTAAGGAGTTATGTGTAACACGGACAATTTTTAAGAATTGAAGCGATTTCACGTATGTTTACTCTTAGAGTTAATATTCATGGTCTTTAGAAAATATTTTAGTGCCTAACTTAATCCCTAAAAAGAATTAAAGTATCAATTTAGTCCTTATAATTTTTTTAAAACTAATTTAGTTCTTCTATTTAATTTTTTTTTAGAGATTTACATATGCAAAATATATAAATTAAACTAAATTGGCCTAAATGTTTTTTTTTTTCGAAGACTAGGTTGTCATTTTATGATTTTTAGAAACTATGCTAGATATCGAAACATCTTTTAAAACTCATCTATACCATTAACTCTTACACTTTTGAAATAGTTACTAAGAGGAAATATTAAAATAGACTAACTATGATTAGTAACATTAACTGGAGATGGAACCGACATCACACAACCAAGCATCACCACTAAAATTAAAAAAGGCCATTGAGTCATTGACTGTTTGAATCTATCTATATATAGTATATATAATTAAGATAATATTTTATCTTACCTCTTTGTCGTGAACTTGTGGTAATATATGTTTGAACTTCAAAAATTGTCAAACACTTGGTGCGGAAAAAGCTTTCAGGTTTCAATAAATTGCTTCGCAGTTTACACACGACTCCCATTTTTATGTCCTTCTCTCACTTGAAATCGTATTACCTAATAAGATTTGTTTGTAACTGGCGCGTTGAACCAAATATATAACAAAATCTTGACCAATGTGAAAATTTGTCGAAAAATTTAAAATGGAAACATGCCTAACACGTGGGCAGAGTGACAGACTGGGACATCAAATGGGCAAAGATGTGCAATGTGAAAATGATCAAACTGCCCTGCTTTAATAATATAAAGGAAAAAAGTTAAATCAATATCTTTAAAACAATTGTTAAAAAGTTTAAATGATAAATACTTTATATTTTATTTAAAGTGTTAATTTTTAAAAATTTTAATGTATTTAATATATTAAAAAATATTTTAATATTTTTATTTTAGACTTTTTAAGAATACTTGTTAACAAAAATTCTAATTTATACATACATGCAACAAAAGAGATTGAAAGAAATAACTTCATTTTAGTATTTAATTTTATATTTCCTTTATGCCCTCTAATAATAATGAAAATTTACAAAAATCTGTTTTGGTAAAAAGTTAATTTCATTTTATTTTATCATTTGACTTCCTGGTTTTCAAGTTCTTAACTTTGGAACTTCTCACATCTGTAGAACCGTAACTACTACTCTAACATCATCAAAAGGAAGTAATGAAGCACACAAATCCTTGATTCCGCACACTTTTTTGATTTGTTTTCTCATCCAAACTCTCTTCTTTCTTCCGCTCTCAACATACAAAATCAATGCTAAAAGTTTTAGTGTGTGTTTGGAAACAACAAAAAACAATTTTTTTTTCGAAAAAATGTTTTAAAAAAATCTATTATGTTTGGCAAGAAGGAAAAAAAATTAAGCAACGTCTTTGTTTTAAGAATTTAAGCTTTTTTGGAGAAAAAAAAGTGAATGCTACATTTTGGACATTATGCTAAAAATGCAGTTTACTTTCTTTTGTTATTATTATTATTAAAAAGGTATTGTTTTCATGTTTTTACTCAATTGACCGTAATTATCAAATATTATACATTATAAATAATTATTTCATATATTTTTTAGTAATTTTATTATATAAAAATAATTTTTTATACAATTCAAATAAAATAAATTATCTTAAAATCACTTGTAAGTTAGAAGTATCAAAACATAAATTAATTATCATGTAATCAATTATATAAATTTTTGTTGTTAAGATAAAAAATTATTAAAACAAATTTAATTTTTCAATCTTCTCAAAACACACTCGCCCTTAATTTAACTTTTGCTTATGAGTTTATTTGTTCTATTTTAAATTACGTAACCGTGAAATGTGAGGCTCACTAATAATAATAAATGTAATAGTAATAATTCAGGTCAACCATACCTCACTTTTGAAAGCACAACCAGCACAAAGAATCTTGGCAAAAGCAGGACTAACCCTAATAAATAAACAAATGGACGACACCAAGGGATTAAATAAATTTACATTTCGCCGCGTTAAGTACGGAATCCAAAGATTCCCATTGTTTTTTCAATGTCTCTACTTTCCTTTCATACTTTGCCCAAAAATACGGTTAAATTTTAAACAAATCAAATTAAAAGAAAAGAAAAAATTGTGTGAAAGTCCAATTTGGGCATGAGTGAGTTACTTTAGCCGAGTTACCGAGTGGGGACAAAGACGCGACGACCCGAATGCGGAGCACCGAATCTTTTTGTCCTGAATCTGAATTTCTCTTCCCCTTTATATATAAATATGAATCTCCATCTTCTTCACTATGCCTTCGATTATCACTTCTTCTATGGTAGTTTTTGAACCTAAAAACATCATCGTACTTTGTAACCAGAGAAGAAGCCAAAAGCTCAAAATTAGATGGAGCTGAGTTTGGATTTGAGCTTGTCCTTTGTACCCAAAACAATTTCACTGTTCCTGGGTGATGTTTCTCGCAGCAAAGACATGTCCGAGAAATTGGGCATGCTTGAGGATTTTCTCAGGAGATTGGAGGATGAGATGAGGAAGATCGATGCTTTCAAGCGCGAGCTTCCACTTTGCGTGCTCCTTGTAAATGATGGTATGCGTCTCCTCTTCTTCTTCTCTCTCTTCTTCTGCTCCAAATTAATTGCACATTTAATTACTTTTGGTTATTGATAATTTTGATATTGTGGGGGGTATGAAGCTGTCACCAAGTTGAAGGAGGAAAAGGTTCGGTGTTTGGGAATGCAGCAGGATCCACCTGTTGCTGCTGAAGAGAATGGAGCCTTGAGGGAAAGCTGTGACAACAAGAAGAATTGGATGAGCTCAGTTCAGCTATGGAGCACTGAATCCAATTCCAAACCGGTAATTTCCTACAAATTTCAATTTTTGGTTTCGCATTTATTATTGGATGGTTTTCTCAATTTTGAAGGAAAGGGTTGAACTTTTGACTTGTTTGCTACAGAGCAGTACTAAATCTTGCAATAATTTAGTTTTGTTTCGAGATGATTATTGACTCTTGGAATGAATAAGTGTACCGGATTACTTTAATTCACTCAACAAATGTCATGATTTCTATTAAAGATTTTGACTATAATTTTCTGTATAGCATTAGCATTGTTCCTGAGATGAGAAGTTGGTTTTTTTTACAATGGCAGAGGTGTGAAGAAGATCGTTCTGTGCCAGAGAACCCAATTCAAACAAGGGAGCGGCATCACAAGAACACAAGTGGAGGAGCATTGTTTAACGGAAATTCGTGTGCTCACAAGGCCGCGGTGGAGGAGGTTTCGCAAGTTCCTAGCTTTAGTTTGATGATTCCGGAGTCTCAAGTTCCGAACCGTGGAAATTCCAAGAGTGGTTCTAATTCTTTGCTTACGGGCTGTGTCAAGATGCAAGGTCAACCGCAAGCACAACCTCATCAGCATCATCTGCAACAGAATCCGAGGAAGCAGAGGCGGTGCTGGTCGCCAGAGCTTCATCGGCGTTTCATTGATGCGCTTCATCAACTTGGGGGAGCACAAGGTATAGATAGCAGATTAAATTCACCAAGGTTTAACTGATTTTATCTTTTTCTCCTGAAAATTTTGGTGTGCTCCTTTGTAATGGTGTCTCAGCTAATGCCTTAATGATAAAGATCCATACCCCAACTTTGAGCATTTAGAATTTGGGAATCTCAGCTTCTTCCATCTAGAATTGAAATTTTTGTGGATTCTTTCCTGTGTAGTGTGTACCTAATTAATTAATTGGTTTGTGTATTTATTTTTATTTTTTTTTGCAGTGGCCACTCCTAAGCAGATTAGGGAAATGATGCAGGTGGAAGGCCTCACAAATGATGAAGTGAAAAGCCATTTGCAAGTGAGTATTTTGTATTGAACAATATTATTTGTAATATTTTGGAGACATTTTTAAAATGACACCCTTAAGGTAAGGTGTCTCTTGAATATTAATTGAGAATGAATCTTAACTTTTCTATCGATCAATACTTATAGATCCAAAAGATGTCACATAAGTAGTACAAATAACATGATTTTGTTTATGTGAATGTGTGGTTTATCGAGTCTAACGGAAAAGACTTGTGTTATTAACTTAGAAGACAAGTATATATACAATCTTATGTAAAAAAAAGGGTTAGAACTAACTAACTAACAAATTCAGTAACTGACTTAATATCCCTAATGTGGTTTGATGCAGAAGTACAGGCTTCATGTTAGAAGATTCCCAGAGCAGGCTAACAATAACAATGGTTTATGGGTGGCAGAAGATAAATGTGCAAAGGGAAAGGGGAACTCATCATCACAATCTGGTTCTCCACAGGGTCCTCTGCTCCTAGGAGGGTCTGTTAAGGGCCTCTCGAGCCCTGGTCGGAACAGCGCGGATGCTGAAGACGAGCAATCCGATTGCCGGAATTGGAAAGGTGGCCTTCACTGGCAACCAGAAAGCTGTGATTAATCACACACAACCTCTAAAATTTTGCAGATGAATATTAATGATAATGATAATGATAATAAAATAGATAAATGAAGACCCCGGATTTGACTACATAAAAATAATAGATCTAACACAGTTATAGAAGGTTTGGGATTTGTGCTTTTAGACTGTTATGGCGAGAGCCTTTGAGGATTTTGGAGATTTGCCATGTTTTTTTTTTTTTTTTTCTCCCTCTGATTAAAAGAGGTTCTTCTTTTTAATTTTTTAATAATTAGATTGAGGTAGTTGTAATTTTACTGGATAAATTTTAACCCCCTTTGTTGTTCTGTGCTTAATTAATTATGGCTTACTCTGGTACTGAATTTGATGTAAATGCGACACAGTCAAGAATCGACCTTGGATGTTGCGATTAATATTTTCCGTAAAGGAGGATCCATATTGATTATTGTTCCTGAAAGTGTAAACCATCTCAAGATTTATATTTCTTTAACACAAAATACAAACATTTTATTTATTTTTTCTTCTGCTTCATTAATCATCACGCATCCAAGTGTTAAAATTTGTCTTTACCCCTTCATGATTGCACGGGAATAATTGACAGGCAATTTGCCTCAATCTTGCGTATAGGTGATTTTCAGCAATTTGGCTGCATCTTATTAAGGATCACATCAAGTGTCAGCATTTTTGCGGCGGCCATGTCAGTTGTCATTTGTCAATAATGGCATTTTATATCGAGAGAGATTCAAGCTAAAAAGTTTTTAGTGTAAAAGTAATAATAATAATAATAATAATAAAAGATTGTGATTATATTTTTATAATGTGTTAAAATTAGATATTTTATAGTAAATTGTCAAAAGAAAAGTGATGATTTAATTAAAAAAATGAAAAATAAAAAGTAATGGTATAAATTGTCATAAAACATGAATTTATTAAAAAAAGCAACAGTATAAATGACCATAAAATATAATAATTTACCAAAATTAAAATAAAAAATGACAATATAAATCGCACATTTTAATAACTTTTACAAAATTTTATTTTGATATTAAATTATTTTTTGCCCTTAATTTCCAATTATCCAAGTTTCGCACTCATTCTTTTCTAAGCATATATCCTCACGACTCACGAGTAACTATTTCTCAGAAAAATTACATTGTTGGTGCAATTCAAGATTTACTGCTCCCTAGCATTTTGCAATTAAGTTTAAATGCTTACTCCCTCCCTCTCGTAACAGTAAATGTCCGTTTTATTACATCCCACTAATTAAGAAAGGATAATAAATGTTATTAAAAGTAGTTAAAAAATTTATTTGAATAGACAACAATACTCTTACTTAAAAGCAATCATACTCTACTAATGAATTTATTGACTATAATTAAATTAAGGTAAGGGTATTGTGGAAAAGAAAACAATAAATGCTACTTTAAAATATAAGTTAGACAAATATTTTGAAAACCTAATTTGATAAAATTTGGACAAATATTATGAAAGGAATAGAATATCATTCACTACCATATACTTCCTTATTTTTAAAATAGTTGTTCACCTTATTTTGGTCTGTTTTAAAATAGTTGTTCACTTATTAAGTTTAAATATCATTAATTATTTATTTTCTTAACATACCCTTATTAAATAAACTCTCTCTTATACTTATCCATTATAATAACTCTAACCACCACTATAAATATGAACAATTAGATAAAATACTATAAACTTTTATTTATAAACTTTTATTTACTTTCACATTTTATATTGAATCACTATTTCAAGAGAGAGAGAGTAACATTAACATATAATTATAACATAGGTTTTAGGGCATTGGCTAAGAAAGTCATATTAGTAAGTTTTAAGTTTTTAAACTATTTAATGTCCCTAAAAATATCTAAATTTTATTTTTTTAATATAAAATTACTATTTTTTACTTTTTTTAACAAGTACTTTGAGTACATTTGTTACAAAATCCTTATAACATTAACATACGAAATATAGGGAATAAAAAGTTAGGACTTCTCAAAATATGTTCACTAACATACAATTGAGATCATGACAGACGTGCTCTTTACGTAATTGTCATAGACTCATTGTCATCTACCGTAAAAAGTGATAATTTTTTTTTCATATGTCCAAAGGTTTAAGTTTCAAATTAATTCTAAAAAAATGTTTTGATCTCTTAATTGAATTCTTAAAAAAAATAAAGTATCTACTTAATTTAAAAAAAAATGTTAAGATAAACCTTCAAATTCAAAAAATTGCCTATGGTCTTTAAATTTTGTAAAAAATGGTTAACAATAGACTAGCGGAGATAATATTTTAAAATTTTAGACAATAAATTGACACTTTATTTTTTTAAGGGTCATTTAAGACACTAAAACTTTTTTAAAGACTAAGTCGACACTTAATTTTTTTTTTCTTTTGAAAATATAACATTGATATGTGTCTCTTAAATCTCTGCTGATCTTGCTAGTGCAAAACAATCGGATGAGTATGAACTAGACATTGTATTTGATTTATTTGTCATCTTAGCGCAGAAGAATTGGCAAATTTTCTTGAGCATCTCGCGAAAAATGTTAGTTTGAGTAGCTCCTTTCTTTGGCCAATAAGTCTGTTCTTATTAATATAGTGTAATACTCAATTTTAATTTGGCGTACTATTATATTTTCATTTTAAGATAAGAGATTACACAAGATAAGATGATTTTAAAATTTAAATAAAAAATAAGAGATAATATAAGATTTTTTTAAAATTTAAATAAAAAATAAGAGAATAAATAAAGCGCTTTTAAATTTTTAAATGAGACATTTTTTTACAATTAATTAACATTTCACTAATTATATGTTAAGTCAATTTTTGTTTTTACAAACTAGCTATATTTTTACAAGTGCAACAAGTTATTATCAGATGTAGGACTATTATGACATATAAAGCTAGAATGTGTACGCTAATACCCTACCTTATAACATTATTTCCCCTTCGGTGCAACTAGCATATTCTATTACCTTATACATTAATAATCTTTTATACAATAAAATGACGTATAACTCTATTAAGCCTACGAGTGAAAGATTATACTTGATTAGACTTTAATGTATAAAGTTTTTTTTTCCTTGTTATCTCTCATAATTTATATTTAAGAAAATAATAATAAATAATTAGTTATATAAATAAATAATAATTAAATAATAATAATGAAAATAATATATATAATAATAATAAATTATTAGACAAAATAATTAGTTGTTGATAATTAAAAATATTAATTAAAGTAATAAAATAGCAATAACATTAAATAATTAAAAATTAAATTAAATTAAATTAAAGATAATTAAACTTGTTAATTAAAATAATAAATAGTAATAATAATAAATAATAATTTATAATAACATTAATAAAAAATAAATATGTATAATATAAATTATATTTTATATAATTTAAAATTTAAATAATTAAAACATCATTAATTAATACTATTAATATAACAATACTTATTGTTATTATTTATTGTTATAATTTATTATAAAATGGGAGGTGTTAAATTATATAATAGTGAAATTATTATGTATTTTTTATTTTTATATTTGATTACAATGATAAATATGACTCAGTATAAACTATATATAATCTCTTTTTTAAAAAATGACTTGGATAATAATATTTATTATTAATTTTTATTTCATAAAGAATTTATAATATTTATAATATTTTATTTATTAATTAAATTTATACTTTTAATTAGAAATGTTTGTTATAATATTATCTTATCGTACTTAATGTATAACATTTTATACAATGACATAACAAATATTACATAATATTAAAATTAGACCTTATACAATCAAACCTTATTCTGTCAGAAAAACCCTTTGAATTCCCTGATTTTCATTTTTAAACTGTTAGCATTTGTATGTAGGGCTGTCAAAATGGGCCCGGTCCGTTTACTCGATTAAATGAATGGAATTTACATGCAAAAAATAAGCATGAGAAAATTTGAAAAAAAATTAGACCAGCCCGTGAGCCTGTGAATTTTTTTTTACTTTTTTAAATAAATTTTTTCGAATTTTTTTATTTTTTTATTTTTTTATTTTTTTTATTTTTGTTGAATTTTTTTTAAAAAAATAAACGGACTAGCGGATAGTTCGTTTAGGCCTGTGGATCGACCATAAATAAACCGGACCCTAAAAATACACATATTTTCGGCCCGACCCTATTTGTATGGCAAATCAATCAACTAATTAACAATTCAATCCAGGTGAAGTAGATAGACATGAAAAATATGAATAACTATAGATGTTTTGGAAGATGGTCACTAATCATACCCACCACTTCTAATCAGATTAGGGGATATGTTCTTTAAAGTTAATCCTGACTTTTAAAAATAATGAATGGTAGAGAAGGTTTTAGATATTTTATTGCAATTAATTAAATATAAAATAAGAAGAATAAAAAACAATATAACTTCTATCCCCATTACGTTAACCCCCTATGAATTGTACTACATCTTCTTCCACTCATTAAACATGTAATAAAGCAATTTTAACTCATTAAAGGGGTATATTATCCTCTGCAAACAGCAAACAAGAGTACTGCATTCACCTCAAAGCACATTTATCAGAACCATTTTGTTGTGTGATGTGAAGAACAATCAAAAACACTTTCCAGTTGATTGGATCCATTAAGGATTATTTAGAGATTATTTCTATAAGGAAAGATATTATTGAGCCATGTCTCCCACCAATAGAAGAACAAAGAATCCAAAGACAGACTTACGCGGGGAAAAGAAAATCAGAAAACAACATAAAAAACAGAGACACAGCAAAAGCAAAGTGAGGCCTAAAAATATAAATATGAGAATAAATGAGTTAATATGTAAAAAATTAACAATTGTTAAAATGTGGTAGTGAAATGTAATTAGTACAGGTTGTAGGTGAATTATGCTTCACAATAATAAAATAATGTACTCTTCTGTCACGTTAGTTAAATTTTTTTTTCATCATAATTTGCCTAGGACTTTGGTGAATTATGCAAATTCAACACAAATTAATATATCTTTTTGAATTTATAGAAGAACGTGAAGAATGTATTCGTTTTGTAGTATACAATGCATAATTCAGTCAATGATGGGACGATTTAGTTTACATTTATCTTTTTTCCTCTCATCTTTTTTTTTAACTCCACTTTCTCACACTTGTCACGGTTCTTGTGGAGAAAAAAAATGGATAGTCAATCCATTTGTTGAAATCCATGGTACTAGGCGAGAAAAGGGAGAATAGAAACTGAATATGCAAAATGAAATTGAGAGAATGAAAAAGATTGTGTTGAATTACAAGTGATGTAGTCTATATATAAGCTTATGATGACAACTATTAATTAGCTAATCTACTAGCTAATCCTAACTAACTCATTACCATAACAACTATTAGCTATATCATCTATATATTCTAATACCATTGATGTTATACTTTTATGATGGTTCTTTCAAAATGGATATAAATGAAGGTGTTGTATTTATATGCAACAATAATCTATTATTATATTTTATTTTGCGAACTATGTCGTTTGTGGATCTAACAACTATAATTAGTGAGTTATACTAGAAGAGAGTGGTAAAAATAATATACAGATATTCAATTTCACGAGTCAGTGGGATTTTATGATACAAACCTGTTGTAATATCAAATGACTATCAGATACAACAAATGGTTAGAAAATATCAGTGTGTTCAAGAATAATAATAATAATAAGAAGAAAAAGGTTTTTCCTTTAGCATGTTCAGGAATTGTAATAATAATAATAATAATAATAATAATAATAATAATAATAATAATAATATTTCACCCTATCCTCACTTCCCATGTTTTGTTCTAGTTTTCAATTTATTTGAAAAATGAAAATTACTGCAAAATAATCAAAATTTATGTTTCACAAGGTTGGTTTGGACAGTTTTTTTTTTTTTTTTTAATGTTTTGGTGAGTTAACAACCAACACACATTTTTTTATTTTTTTTTTCTTCAGAGAATGTTATCACGATAATACAAGATCCTTGTTAAGAGTCAAATATAAAACATACTTTATATCTTATATAATAATAAAAAAAACTAGCAAATTAAATTTATTTAAAAAATATATTACCATAGAGTAGTTGTTGATGTATGTCAAAATATGAGTGGATTTATTCATTGTGTTATCAATCATCTCTCAAAATTTTCTCACTTTCTTCTCCTCAAACTTATAAATTACTTCAACATGTATTTTGGTGCTTGTTCCATTGCTAAGCAATACACCATATTTATAATCACAACCAAGACATTCTTGTGTCCATTGAGTAATTTTTTTTTTTCTTCATGTGGAGCATTTATTTGTCCAAGGCGTGCTGGCACCAAGTACAACTGCTCCGGTTGTGTTGCTATGTGAAGAGCATCCATCCATTGCTTTGAACTTTGTCCTAGGCGTGGTGGTGTGTTGTTGTGAGCATCCATTTGTGCTCTCTTGCTCTCCAGTTCAAGTCTGAATGCTTTGGAAATGTAAAAATGCTTCTAATCCCTTATGCTCACATAATTCGGCTTGAACTTTGGCGAATTTATCATTGCGACCATATTTTTGCTTTATTTTTATAATGATCACATTTTAATAATGTCCTTTAATTAGGATCACCATGAGGTGGATTTCTCTCAAAGTGATATTAGAAGTTATATTATTTATTTTATTTTATTATTTAAAATAGTTAATTGTGTTTTTAATTGTAATAAAATCTGTGTAATCATCTCCACCATCCACCATTTTCAAAAGTCAATATTAGTGCACTTCAGGAGAGTCATATTCCAGATTAGGCCAATTCAATCACCCCATCCACATTACCTCCTCGTTTAGCTGTACAGCATATAATATGCCACAAACATTTTAACAACGATGAAACGACCAATGTTGTGTATTACAAGAAAGTATTTAGAAACGGTTAGTTAGATTTTAATTTTGATGTCAAACTTCATTCTCTATTTTGAAGTTATGAAATATTATGGTAGTGTGGTTTAATTTTATTTCATATCATACTGCTTATTAAAGATTGCACTAAATTATAATTGCCACAAATACTATGTATATTGACGACTAATTTAGACACAGCAAACTTTGAGAAATGGTTATAAAAACTGTAGGAAGATTAACTACATATAATCTTGCCGCGCGGTTAGATTCTAGTGCAAGGAAAATATGTATGTTCATTTGGGCGACAAAAGCACAAACAAAAACAGCATTTCCAAAGCAGCTTGAAAGGCAGCATATATCAGTTCCTCACCACAAATTTCAGTAGTTCTTCAGAATCTTCAGTGGCAAGAGTTGATGATGTCAATGAACTCAGCCTAATAACACAAGTACAAAAAAGGAAATTTGGTCACATAAATGCAAAGCATCACCAACCACAAACAAAATAATGTGGGAAAAATTACCTTGAAGGAAGCACGGCCAACAAAAAATCCATCAATATCTGGCTGTGCAGCCAATTCTTTGCAGTTTCCTCTATTCACAGAACCTGCAGTTAATGTTTAATTTAATAAGAATTGACTTATGTGAATATCAACCAATCTCGAAAAAGCAATGGGAAACCGCCAAGGACAAGGACTATAGACAGAACTTAACACCTCTCAATAGGTCAGAACAATATCCAATGGACCAAACTCAAAAGTAAATAGCAAAGTTGTTTATGCATATCAATGGCGAACATCACCTGACACCCTTCCATTCATTAGATTTCTCTAATTTCTAAAGACACACCATGCTTATCCTTGAACATCTCAGTAACTACACATACAATGATACAGGGTAAAGTGCAACAGGGAGTACCTCCATATATAATCTTACAAATGCGGCGACTTCGGCACTGACATTGTCCTGAATCCATTTCCTCAAATTAGCATGGACCTAGTCAACCATAATACCAGATGAGGGCCAATTATATTGCTGAAAGAATGAGAGGTAAAAACAGTCTAATTGGAAACAAGTAAATAAACAAAAGGTTAGCTACACAAATCTGAAAGGTATGAGAAGAATGAAATTAAAAACAAAAAACAAAGTACCAAGCATATTTTCACATTTTCACTATAACAGTAACATTACTGATGAAATATAGGCAAGCCTACCTCCTGAAGCTGAGCAGCAGTTGCAACCCTTCCAGTCCCAATGGCCCAATGGCTCAAACTGGCTCATAGGCCAAAACAACGTTATCCCAGTTTGATATCTTAGCTGCAAATTGAGTAGTTTCGGTCAAAAAAATATTGATTGCTAACAAGATAGCATGTGATTATTAAATAACAACAATCTGTTGATGCAATTAAGGAAGGCATTTTAATCAGAACTGAGAAGGCTTCCACATTTTGTGTGAATATCTCCCAGAGGAGGAAAAAAAATATGCGGAAGAATCAATGAATATGCAGAACACAACCATTATGAATAGGGAATAAATAGTACCTGCAATTGCTCCAGTTTGTTCAGAGACAACAGCCAATGTAGTACCAGCTTCATGCAGCTCGAGGGTCTCCCCAACGCAAGCAACAAATTTCACCCCTTGTGAAAGTGCATGTGCAACTTTATCTCCCAAAACCTGTACAAAGGGGCAGTAAAAAGTGCACAAGTATTGTTAGTCAATGAGAATACAAGTCTACATGACAGAACTTTTTACACAGCCCAACATACATGAAAGATTTAAAATATACACCAAAAGGAAATTGCTCATGTTGTACCTCACAGCATTCACCTTCAAAATGGCCAATAATAATCCATGGAAATTGCAAATCGGCAATATATTCAGCCCTGATAATGAACATAAATCAAAACAAATACATCATATAAATCCCTGGTTTTGAGGGGGAAAAAACTTATGTTACACAGCTCATCTGAACATGCAAAGCTAGAAACCTATGAGTTATTAATAGAATTTTTAACTCTATAAGTGCATATCAATCCAAGCTCAATGCTGAAACTTTTTTTGAAGAACCAACTGATGACATGCCAATCCTCTCTGATTACATCACCTGTGCGAATCCAGCCTGCTGCAACATGGAAGTCAGGCCGTAGCGAACGTTTTACAAATTTACTGGGCCCGATGAAAACACAGACAACAACTTCTGCTGGGGGGGGGGGGAATGCTTATTAGCAAAGTATCAATGTCAATTAGGACCATCAACAACAATAAAAATTGGATGAACCCATTTGAGGAAAGATAGAATTGAGGAGAAATACACATTATGGACATATGATACCGTGAAGCAGAAGACATTGATTCAATGGTTGCATGCAACTTGATCTATAATAAAAAAGTTATGGCCCAACTACATAAAGAATTCTATTTTTTTGTTAAAAAAATGTAAATGCATATACAAATTGGATATGGTACAGCCATAGAAAACACCATCATGCCTTCAAAAAGAACTTAAAAATTTTAAAATAAACAATTCTGTCCCTCCATTTCCACAAAAATAAATGTTTCTGTATTAAAACAGATTTAAAAGCTCATAGTACACGCTAATCTTGGTGATTAGAATCCCCATGCCAAACAATGGTCACTGTATATTGCGATATTTATTATTTTATTTAGTAAGATAGGAGGTTGCCAATTCTTTTATAAAGTGAACTAAGTATAAAACTGGTTAGCATAAATTAAAAAAGAGAAGCCTTTCAGAAGCTCTCGATAGGACTCACCCACAACATCCTCGCCAGGGACTTTGGCTTCGTTCAAGGACAAGAATTATTCTTCACCTCTTCTGTCATCATAATCAGCAGCAGATCAATTCAAATCACCAATAATGCATCCCTTAAAGTGATTTCAAAAACACAAGCATTATTTACATATCCATTCATATTATGCATAAGCCAGTCACATGAACACAAAATGGAATTCAGATCATCACATTAAGTTCAAGCAAAAGCTTCCTTTATGCACGCCCTTAATAGGGATAAGGATCTTATTCCCAAGGGGGCCACAAGTGTTGAGTAATTGTTAGATTGGAAAAGAAAAGGGTATGAAAGAGAAATCAAATGATCCAACATGAACTCACATACAGAAATTAACTCATACGACCTGATCTGATAGTAACATGAAAAGGATCAAAAGTTCTTTAGATTGTTTTATTGCTCAACCTCACCGGTTAGAATTGCAATCAGGGTTGTTAATGAAGCAATCTCAAATTTCATTTCATCAAAATTCCAACAAATTTACATGAAAGAAAAAAATGGCAAAGAGGACAGAAACGTATGCTTTGCAAGTAGCTATAGACAAAGAATTTTCTGGCCATGTCTTCTAATTTTGCTTTGACTCTAACAAGAAGAAACAAAAAAACAAAAGCCCTTGTTCAATGAAACAGCTAGAAAAGTGACTGTCGATAATCGACACTAACTATTCTATCACACTTCATACTGCGGATAAACCAAATATGCTTCTGGGTAGTGTAGATAACTACATTATGTAAACAGGACACCATTCACAAGCGTCACACTGCAGTTAGTAAAACCAAGAATTGCAATTTAGGAAGTTAGAACTGTTGAATATTACTCTCGGATCCCTGATCGTTGAAATTGTCTTGCATTGAAAAGTTCTTTAGTGTTAAGACCACAAATATGGCAGGCCCTAATTAACCATTCTGCAACACATAGTCCAAAGAGTGATAGTCATTGAGCAAAAAAATATAGAAAAATTCAGTGAACATACCAGATTCCGTAGGGCCTGAACAAAGCTCTCACAGTTAGATAGATGAAACTCTCCATCATCCAGGACATGCACTCTGGCAAAAAAAGTGGGAGTTGGGCAAGTGTTCCAGGGACCTGCTCACAAAGTACAGCAGCAATATACGGTCATCACCTTCACTTAGAAAGAGTGTCGAGGACCGAACGATTCTAGAAAATGTGTATTGGACTCCCTGAAAGTAAAGATAACAAAGAAACGTTTTTGAACAGGAAATCAACAGAATAAGTCCGACAAGTTAATTAACCTTTGTGTGTCTTTTGTTGAAGGTGCACAAGAACGCGGATCATCATCATGACGCAAGCTCCTTTGGGTTGCAGGAAGAACAGACCAATATATATTAGTATAAATCATCATTAAGTAAAAAATTGAAAACCTCACGTGTGCACTCACTTTTTTCCCTCTTCACTGAGAACTGAGAAGAGTGTAAAGAGGTACCACATTCCGATTGCAGCAGAGACGCTTTGGCCTTGTCAGATTGTATCGGAGTGGATCCACGGGGGCGTTGGATTTCATATCTTTCTGGGTTTTGAAACAGAATGGATAATTTGTATACAACCAACAACAAGGCTTGTGGAGTCACTGACAACAAAGAAAAACGCAAACACCGTTGAAAATCTGAAAATAAATCATGACTGTTGAAATATAAAGAGGTATCAATACTCTTGTAAAAACAAAGATACCAAAGGAAGAAACATTTATATATCAAGGCATATGAAATCATTTCTATTACAAATTGGCCTCGTCCAGCTCTTTATAAACTTAAATTCAAATGACATGCCAAATGGACAAAATTCTTAGAAACACAGTTTGAATCGAATGAAAGCAATTTTCCTTTTCTGTCAATCACGCAAAATCTCATAAATGCTCATTTCTGTTTATAAAACCTGCTCAATTCTTTTAGGTCGCGCCACTTTAGAATCCAAGAACGCATAAATATAAACTAAACAGAAATAATTAGCATAAACAGTTTCGTAATTCAATTTATGAGTCAACCAGAGTTATAGACACATTATTACTCACTATGCTATCTGCGGAGGAAAAGACAACTCAGATTCCAACACTCTAGAACCCCTAGCGATCTTCATATGAATATCAAGCTTCACAGTAGAATCCCAATTAAAGTCCTCAATATAACGAAATGGAACGAGTTTCAAAAACTACCAGGGGTTGTCGAATTGAAGAGAACCCAAGAGGGAATGTCGCCTATCTCCTTGACAACACCACGTTCTCTCTTTTCAAGAGAGATAAATACCAAAAATCAAAGGGAGAAACTGGAGATAGAATCAGAGAGAGAGGGACGCAACTTCAAAAGGGTACTGCCCAGCAAGGAAGAGATATGTGCCTGAGGAGCAAGCACTGCTCAGAGAGTGGGATGAGAGGTTGTGATCTTGCAAACAAAGAGAAGAGAGAATAACAAAGTTCAAGAGATATGGGAAAAAAACGGCTCTTCTTATTATATACTTATCTGAGGGAAGGTAATCGTCTTGAAATTCGGACAACAAATTTTTTGAGGGGAAAGAAAATGTTGAAGAAGCCAACCACCAAGTTGCAGACAAAGCCCACAACACTCCAAAAGAAGAAACTGCCTCCGCCAAGCTCCCATTTGTGCCGTTGACGAGCCCTTGAGAGCCATCAACAACAATGTAACCATGAAGAAGGAGCACCAGGGGACTGCCATTGACGCAAAATTACTGTGGTGGTTTTGTTGGTGGTGAAGGCGATTTGGGGATTGGCGAGTCGGACCCGGTGAGGGACTGGAGGGAGGTGGCGAGGGATTTTATGCGGTAGAGGAGGGGCGGGTAGAAGAGGCAGTGGTCGATGGCGGCGTTGATGAGGTCGGCAGCGGCAGGGGGATGAGATGACATGAGATAAGGTTAGATGAAGGGGTGTTTTGGTCATTTCGCAAATAATTGTGGGATCACTGTGTAAATAATGAAGTTTTGTTAGTTAAATGCAAAATCTAATAAACATTAAAAGGTGTGGGTTAATATATAATTTTTTAAAGTTGATTTTTTGGAAAAGGAAAAGTATCATTAGATGGTACCAAAGAGTAGGGGATACCGTGGTAGCCTGACGCCTTCCCTCAATATCAAACAAGTAAGGACAAGAATTTCTCTAGTGAATGCATAAGTCTTTCACTTTCAAACACATCTCACGAAACCCTTAAAACAATCGTTAATTAAGTATGATTACATAAATAAATAATTCAAAGACACAATGCAACTATTAATCCATTTTAGACTCCAAAATTTCCTACTTGGTCATTATAGCCAAACCAATACTTATGCACCCAAATGCACAAGCGTTGTGACCCTCAAACACTCACGTAATCTTTCTTAAGACAAGTTAAGATGCCCAGGCAAAAGTTTTATGAATTTGGCTGAAAATACAATCTAAACATTTAAACAAGCCATTTAGTTTTGACGAAATAAGACAAACTCAAGTCAAACAAAGCAAGCAAAAGAACAAATAAACCCTCGAAGGTTTAGAAATTCAAGTCCTAATACTTCTCAACACCTTATGTCTCACCGGAGTTCCAAATTCTATTAGTTAATTTATCATTTCACTTAGGGTCAATACTCTATTTGGTCTTTGGACTTAACTCCATTTGGTTCCTGAACTTTATCCTCTTGTCTTACTTGGTCCCTCAACTTAAAATAATGATATGTTAGTCCTTAGCTTACAAATGTTGAACTTGTTGGTCCCTTTATCCACCAAACCTTTAACGACTGTTAACATGTTTGTTAATAACATTGTTTTCTCTCTCTTTTCTCCTAGTCAACCCCAAAATGATGGCGTTTAATGGTTCAAGGACCAATTTGACCAAAAAAGTCTAAGGACTACTTAGTCCCTGCACCCCACCACCATCACTTCCTCCACCTTGACTTTGAACCCACCACCACCACCACTATTCATACCCTACCTCCACCACTACAACACCCCCCTATTCTCATCATCACTACCACCACCACAAGAGCAGTCATGCAGTGATAGAACTTAGAAGGGGCAAGGGGGCAGTCCTCCTAGAAAAAAAAATTCTTAGACACTATATATACAAAATACATATTTTCAAAGGCAATGCTTAGTTTTAAATCGTTGCCAAAAGCTTCAAAAGTGTTGTTAATTGTCACTTTTTATACTATTATTTAGACAAAAATGTTACTTTAGTCTCTCAATTATGGAGAAAAAAAAATCACTTTGAACCCATACTTTTATTTTCACTATGGTCCCGTTTTTATGAAATGTTAGTCACTTTTGTCTCACGTTAGTCCCATATGTATATCACTAATGAAAAACATTGTTACGATACTTAACGTCCATATGTGACAAAAGAAAAATCATTTTGCTCCTATACTTATTTAATGAAAATCATTTCAGTCATTCTTCCCAACCACACTACTACTAGAACAACAACAACAACAACTATTCATCCATGCCTCCTTCTTCTTCTCTGCTTCTTCAAGATGCGCCGTTGGTTCGAGCACCAATTTTCTCTCTGCCTCAGGGGGTTACAGTGGTGGTTCTGCTACGAACGTGTTATCTTCATCGTCATTAGGTTTGAGCGAGAACGACACCGATGACTATGAATGTTAAAGTGAGGTATATCATTTTTTTTTTTGGCTTTAACATTTTTGTATATCTCTGTTCCTCGGCTCTGCTTCAATTTGAAAGGTATTGTAAGGAGAAGGGAAAAACAGTAGCTGTCATATTTTCATATTTTTGGCTCTCAACAAAAATTGTTTGTTGTCATAGCATATTAGGTTCCCAATTTGACATTGCTAACTGAATGCCTTAGAATCTATCATGCACAATAGGCTCAATTTACAAAAAATTATTTTTGAGCAAAAATCGAAGTTTATAGACTATGAAAAATGCATATTAATGATAAATTTTGTTTTTAACGAAAAAGACAAAGTTGTACCCTATGAAAAATTGTGTTGAATCTAAGAAGTCATTTACAGTGAAAAAGAGAAGGTTATACGCTACAGATAGTGCAATTTACAGAAAATCATTTTTGAGGAAAAATCAAAGGTTATAGCTTACGAAAAATGCGTATTGATAATAAATTTTGTTTTTGACGAAAAATACATGGCTACAACCTATGAAATATTGTGTTTAATCTAAGAAGTCATTTTTAGTGAAATAGAGAATAGCATAAGCTACAGATATTATAATTTACCAAAAATCATTTTTAAGCGAAAATTCGAGGCTATGACATACAAAAAATGCATATCAATGATAAATTTTGGTTTTGACGAAACGAAAAATACATGGCCACATCTCATGAAAATTTGTCATTAATCTAAGATGTCATTTATAGTGAAAATGAGAAGGCCATAATCTACAAATATTGCAATTCAGAGAAAATCATTTTGAGGAAAAATCCAAGGCTAGCCTACGAAAAATGCATATTGATGATGATTAATTTTGTTTTTGATGAAAAAGATAAAGCTACAACCTATGAAAATTTGTCTATAATCTAATAAGTTATTTTTAGTAAAAAGAGAAGGTCATAGGTTACAGATATTTCAATTTACCAAAAATCAATTTTGAGCGAAAATCCAAAATTATTACCTAAGAAAAATGCATATCAACGATAAATTTTATTTTTGATGAAAAATACATAGCTATAGCCTATGAAAAATCATCGTTAATTTAAGAAGTCATTTACAGTGAAAAGAGAAGGTCATAGGCTACATATATTGCAATTCACAGAAAATCATTTTTGAGAAAAAAATTATCCAAGGCTGTGCCTACAGAAAATGCATATTGATGATTAATTTTGTTTTTGACGAAAAAAACAAAGCTACAAGCTATGAAAAATTGTCTATATTCTAGTTATTTTTAGTGAAAAAGAAAAGGTCATAGGCTATAAATATTTAAATTTACAAAAACTCATTTTTGACCAAAAATCCAAGGCTATGATATACGAAAAATGCATATCAACAATAAATTTTGGTTTTGATGAAAAATACATGGCCACAACCCATGAAAAATTATCATTAATCTAAGAAGTCATTTATAGTGAAAATGAGAAGGTCATAGGCTATAAATATTCCAATTCAGAGAAAATCATTTTTGAGAAAAAAATCAAAGACTAACTTATGAAAAATGCACATTAATGATGAACTTTGTTTTTCACGAAAAAGACATGTCTATAGCCTATGAAAGATAACAATTAATCTAAGAAGTTATTTTTAGTGAAAAATAGAATGTCATGGGCTACAGAAATTGCAATATACCGAAAATCATTATTGAGTGAAAATCCAAAGTTACAGCCTACGAAAAATAGATATTAACGATAAACTTTGTTAATTATGAAAAATATAAGGTCATAACCTATGAAAGGTGACAATGAATCTAATAAGTCTTTTTTAGTGAAAAATAGCAGTCATAAGCTATAGAAATTGCAATTTACCGAAAATCCTTTTTGAGTGAAGATCCAAGGCTATAGCCTTCGATAAATACATATTAATGATATACTTTATTTTTCACGAAAAAGAAATGGCTATAGCCAGTGAAAGTTAACCATTAATCTAAGAAATCGTTTATAGTGATAAATAGAAGGTCATACATTACAGAAATTGCAATTTTCTGAAAATCTTTTTTGAGTAAAAATCTAGGGTTATAGCATACGAAATATGCATATAAATGATAAAGTTCATTTTTCACAGAAAAAAAAGCGTGCCTATAGCCTATAAAGATGTCAATTAATCTAAGAAGTCATTTATAGTGAAAAGTAGAAGGTCATAGGCTTCAAAAATTGCAGCTTATCAAAAAATTATTTTTGAATGAAAATCTAAGGTTATAGCCTATAAAAAATTGATATTAACGATAAGCTTAGTTAATCACAAAAAAGACATGTCATAACCAATGAAAGGTGATAATTAATCTAAGAAGTCATTTTTATTGAAAAATAGGACATAGGCTATGAAAATTGTTGTAATTTACCGAAAATCATTTTTGAGTGAAAATTCAATGCTATAGCTACGAAAAATACATATTAACGATATACTTTGTTTTTTGTGGAAAAGGCATGGCTATAGCCTATGAAAGATGACAATTAATCTAAGAAGTCATTTTTAGTGAAAAGTAAAAAAAAGTCTTAGGCTTCGAAAATTGTAACTTACCAAAAATCATTTTTGAATAAAAATCCAAGTCATAGCCTATGAAAAATATATATTAACCATAAACTTTAGTTTTGATGAAAAAGACATGGCTATAGCCTATGAAAAATGACAATAAATCTAAGAAGTCATTTTTAGTGAAAAATAGAAGGTCATAGGCTACGAAAATTAAAATTTGCCGAAAATCATTTTTGACTAAAAATCTAAGGCTATAGTCTAAGAAAAATGCACTTCAACGATAATATTTGTTTTTGACGAAAAAGACATGGGCATAGCCTATGAAAGAAATTAATCTAAGAAATCATTTTCAGTGAAAATTAGGTCAAAGGCTACAGAAATTGTAATTTATTGAAGTTCATTTTTGAGTTAAAATCCAAGGTTATAGCCTTCGAAAAATGCATATTAACGATATACTTTTTTTCACAAAAAAAACTTAGTTGTAGTCAATGGAAGCTGACCATTAATCTAAGAAATCATTTTTAATGAAAAACAGAAGGTCGTAGGCTTTAGAAATCGCAATTTATTGAAAATCTTTTTAGAGTCGAAATCTAAAGTTATTCTACGAAAAATGTATATAACGAAATACTTTATTTTTCATGAAAAAGACATAGCTATAGCCTTTGAAAGATGACAATTAATCTAAGAAGTTGTTTTTAGTGAAAAATAGAAAGTCATAGGCTACAAAAATTGTAATTTACTGAAAATCATTTTTGAGTAAAAATCCAAGATCATAGCCTACGAAAAGTGCATATTAACAAAAAAAATTCACAAAAAATATATGGTTATGGCCTATGAAAGATGACAACTAATCTAAGAAGTCATTTTTAGTGAAAAATAAAAAGTTGTAGGCTATAGAAATTGCAATTTGTCAAAAATCACTTTTGAGTGAAAACCCAAGACTGAATATAGCCCACGAAGAATGTACATTAATAATAAACTTTGTTTTTCACGAAAAAGATATGGACATAGCCTATGAAAGATGACAATTAATGTCTTTTTTTGTGAAAATTAGAAGTTCATAGGTTACGAAAGTTACAATTTGCCAAAAATCATTTTTGAGTGAAAATTTAAGGTTATAGCCTATGGAAAATGCATATTAATGATAACCTTTATTTTTCACGTTAAAGACATGAATATAGGCCATAGCTATGAAAGATCACAATTAATCTAACAAGCCTTTTTAGTGAGAAATAGAAGGTCATCGGCTAAAGAAATTGCAATCTACTGAAAATCATTATTGAGTTAAAATCCAAAGTTATAGGTTTCGAAAAATGATTATTGACAATATACTTTGTTTTCCACGAAAAAAGTGAAAGATGAAAATTAATCTAAGGAGTCATTTTTAGTGAAAAATAGGTCATATAGGCTACAGAAATTGTAATTTACCGAAAATCATTTTTGAGTGAAAATTCAAAGATATAGCCTTTGAAAAATGCACATTAATGATATATTTTGTTTTTCATCAAAAAGACATGGCTATAGCCAATGAAAGCTGGCCATTAATCTAATAAATAGTTTTTAGTAAAAAAATAGAAGGTCAAAGGCTATGAAATTTGCAATTTAACGAAAGTCGATCAAATGAAACACACATAGATTCATCTACATTTTTTATTGTGCAATTCTATATATTTCTTATTTATTAAATGCTCTTTTTTTTT
>QANU01018688.1:399551-418644 GCA_003254905.1 Nissolia schottii
AATTACATATACTATTCTAAAAGTTCAAAATTGTCATCATAACTTTCAGAACTAAGTTCATCATCAAACTCTTCTTCTTCTTCACTATCATTGTATGCATCAATTTCCTCATCACTTGCATTTTGTTGGAGGTTAGGTAGTTCAACTATATCAAGGTCATCATCAAATGCACTGTCGGCTAATGTGGTAGGCAACTGAGACTCAACAATATTCGTTGTTGTGTTGGCTCCGACAATTGATATGCTTGATCAAATGTATTGTCTAAAGATTTTGTGTCATCAAACTCAATTCAACCACTTTGTTTGCATTTCATCACAACTTTCCAACTTGATTGGCTAGCTCCCAGATAGTTTGCGTAATAAACTAGTTTTGCTCTTTCAACAACAATGAACGGGTCATATCCCCTATATCGTCAAGTAGGATTAATCTCAGTGGTCTTGTAGTCGGGGTGAATTCGAGTTCCGTTTGGATCATACCAATCATAGTAGAAAAGTACAACATGATGAAATGGATCATTGTGTGCATATTCTAATTCAATAATTTGTTTGAGCAGTTCATACCAATCATTAGTTGTTTCAGCAGTATTAGAATATTCACCCTTAACCCAAATCCCACTATTGTTTGTCCTTTGTCCAGTTATCCATTCAGATGTGTAAAACTTGTATTCGCTAAAAAAAATAAATAGCTCAACTAATTGCTTTGTTCATAGATCCCCATCACGAACTCATCAAGTGGTCACTACTACAATGATTTTGCACCTATATAGATTTTAAAACTAAGTTATATGTATCCGATTACGATAACGAAAATAGTTCGATTGAAATATATAGTTTAAAGTTAAACACATACATAATTTACAAACCACAAGGGAAACATTTGATCAGAGCATTAATCACCAAATTGTTGTTGAAACTTGCTATAAATAGGCATCAACATAATCAACATTTTTAGAAACTGTGCATTAATAAATCAAACAATATTACAATGATTGATTGAACTTACTGGTAATACGGAAGCATTTCTTCACAATTCAAGAGAACAACCAAGTGAGCTACCACCCTTTCTTGTGCATTCAACCAATAATCATTTGCTTTTCCAACTGCAATCCAGTTTGATTGAAATTCGAAGATGTCGACTAATTAGGCTTTGCACCACCAATACTGTGGTTCTATTGCAATTAACATTGGCACCAAAGTAGTACGAACAAAAGTATGAGAGTTTCCTTGGTTAAGAATGCCTTAAATATCGACCCCTTAACTTGAGCCCTATTTTTTTACTATTCTTTTAAACACTCTCATGCACCTTTAAAATAGATACATCCACCTATACTGAATCGGACAACACATTCGGTCTTCGTAAGCTAAGTGTATAGGCAAATGCTCCATTACATCAAAAAACACCAGGGGAAACACTCTCTCGAGTGAACAAAGCATAATGGGAATGTTTTACTCCATGACTAAGAGGTCTTCAACATTAATAGTCGATGATCATAAGGTTTTGAAAAACTGGCTCAACTCGCTTATCGGTTTCAACACGCTCTTCGGTAGTTCTTTGAATGCAATTAGGAGAAGACACTGCATAAATACATGGCAGACGTAACTCTTCATGCCAACCAATTTCCTTGTGTAATATTGACACATCGAGCCAAGTTAGATGCATAACCGTCAAGAAAGCTAGCGCGCTGCAGCGGCGTGCTACAGCACATCGAAAAACTAGTCCCATATCATTTAGCGCTATAGGAGGGGGTCTTCTCCTTCCCCTATATATAGAGACTTCCCGTGAGTGTTTAGACTTGCTAATTCACTCAAGAGCTTGAGAAGTCATACTTTTGTGAGACTTTTTCGCTCTAGTTATATTTTTATTTCTTTCTCGCTCTCGTCTTCCATTCATAGGGAAGCAATACCTTCACATAGGGTGTCAGGAGCTCCCAGTTTAGTGCTGCTTATCGGTCAGCAGTTTTCAGCTGAGTGGCTTTCTTCACAGTCAATTTTAGACCATGTATTTATTTTTAAACATTATTTATTTATTTTTTATGTTAGCATTATTTTATTTATGTTTTATAAAATCCTAGGAGGTGGAATTTATTATTTTATTTACGAAGTTAGTTATTCTTTTTATTTAAAACTATATGAGACCGCATTTTTTACTACATTAAATATATTCATGTTGTGTGTGTATGATTAGTATTAAGCGATGTAGATATTCATCTTGTTTAGTCAAAACCTTAACAAAAGATCATGGTTAAGGAAAGATTCCGATGGGAGAAGACTTATGTTAAGGAAAGGTTCTGGCTATGGACAAGAATTGGTACTTAAGATGTCTATTGTGATGCACCTCTCTTATCTGGGAACCTCACTAAGCATGAGATCTTAATTTGTCTTTACTTTTCCAAGATAAAACACTTAAAGATATTAAGTCATGTTATGATAAGGATTATGTTGTGATGGCCATGTTATGTATTTGAAATTGTTTTCATGGGAGTATATCTAGGATAGAACTGTAAGTCAGCAACAGTCTACGTTGACCCTAGTATGCCTTTGACACGCACTAAAACGTCGTTAATTTCATGGCGCAATCAAATAATAATTTATAAAACTAACCCCAAAAAAGGTAATATAAGGGTTAACCTAGGTCGTCTCTAAGGAAGCAATTTCCAAGTAAATTATAATGATAATAACAATTAAAGGGGGGTTTATGAGAATTAAGTAATGATGAATAACGACAATGACTAAAACAATATCCTGCATACGGCATTTTAAGACTAAAGATCAATTATCATTGGTTCTTATATTCATTATTCACAAGGGGTGTTGTTTGCTAGTTGAATTCTGTAACCAACTTGAACAACCTAATTAGATCTAATTACTTACCCTAAAGTTCTAAAATCCTAAGCCAATAAACTCTACAATCGTCAAAGTCTCTTAATTTAGAATCAATCCTAACCACCACATGCAATTGCTATATCGCAATTTAGGAATGTAACAAGCATGAATAAACCTTAAGCACCGAACCTCTAATTGATCCTAATCTAAAACTACTGCATGCAAGATATTAGGAAAAATACCCCTCCATGGATGGTGGATAAAAAAACACACAATAAGTAAATTAAATAGAGAAGAAGACCAAATCTGAAACTAAATGAAAAAAAACTGAATTAATAACAGAAAAAACGAGACGAATCACGAAGGAACTCGTACGCGATCATGAGGGCTCCAACAATCTTTGAACGAGACAAAACTAATAGTGCACCACTAACATTAATCCTAAGATGCTTGAAAAATAAAGGAAAACAATAGAAACCTAATCCTAAGAGCAGCTAGGAGCTGATGCATGAGGTTTTTCCAATTGGGTTCACCTATGTCTATTTATATACTTTTGTAATCCCAAAATAGGGTTTTGGGTCTCTGCGATCGTGTCTCGCGCGAGACACCTTTACTGAGCCATATTTCTCATTCTTTATTTGAAACGTCTCGCGTGAGACGCCTTCCAGAATCCAAATCCTTGCTTTTTGTGTGCTACGTCTCGCATGAGATGTCTTCCAGAATCCTAATTTGGCTCTTTTCTTCTATTCATTGCTCATTTTGTTCTCCTTCTTGCACCAACACTCGATTAGTTGTGATTCTAACAACTCAAACACAAGATGTTAAACGCATAGGTTACTCGAGGCAATTAAAAATCATTTAAAAATGGGGCTTAAACTATAGTTTTCTCAATTATGGTCATAAAAGGACAATAATGCGAATCTTATCAATTAGCCATCAAAATCACATAATTGTAGGCTGTAATGCTCAATTATGGAGTATAAAAATGTCGGATAAAATCCCTCTATCAACCTTGTACAATAGTAATGTAGAATAGGATTCATGTAGATTTAGAGGAAATACCGTAAAGTCTGGACATGAAAGCCTGTAATGCTCAGTATCATGTATCATGTCATGTAGATTAGGGAAAGACCGTAAAGCTCGGACATTTCAGGAACAGTTAAACCGTAATACTTGGAATGCCTATCTAAAGAAATTCTTAGTTGTTTATGTTTTTAAATGTTTTCATATTATTATTATTATTATCATCATCATCATCATCATCATCCTATCATCATTATCATTATCATTATTATATAAACGATTTCATGACTGTTATATACGTGTGTGTGTGTTGCATTTGCATGCCATGATTATGAATTGTCTCATGTCGTCCTGGAGTTTGTCATTCACTGAGCAATGACTTACCTATCATCAACCTTTTTAGATACCATTGATGAAGACGCGTTGCTCGTTCAGTAGATCTCAACAGTTTGGACTCTTGGCGAGCTTCATGTTGCTATGTAGTATTATTCAATTATTTCAGTCTTTAAGATAGTTTGCATTCATGTCAGTCTTTAGAGTGCTTCAATGGACTACAAGCAAAGTGTAGCATATTTTGAAGTACATATTTCGTATCTTGTAAATGATCTTTTATTTATATTATATTATGATGTTTATTTTTATTTTAATATGTTTCTTCTTTATTTATAAAAACTGCGTGTTTTTCATGCTTATTATGCTAGAAGGCTTTCGTAGAACTAGTCTCTTTCGTGTCGTTAACGATTTTTGGGGTCGTTACAGTTGTCCTTTGTTTGATCGGTGTCCATGACAGTATGCATTATATTATCGAAAACATTTTTTTTCAATATGCAAAACATATAGACAATGATGAACCAAGTTATCTTTCCAATACGGCAAATCCTAAAATATACTATTCTTAGTCCAGTTATGTTCTTCCCCTTCTTAACCTTGAAACCTAACAACTTTTTCCAACTTCAGTAATCATCAAAAGATGTCTAACCCTCCTCATAATCTCATGGCCAGTTAATCTTTGTGGCAGTTTTTCATTTTTAATTATGTTCTTTAGAAGGCCATACTACTTCTAAGCGTGAGCCCGGGTTCCAAGAATATAACGTGGCAATCAAACCAGGATTGTTTTCCTCCGTGTGGTAGCCGGAATGCTCTAGTGTCTTCCATACATATTGGGCAGGCTAAACTTCCCTATTTCATTCATCCAGATAACATTCCATCAGTAGGAAAATTGTTAATAGTCCACATCAAAGATGCTCTCAAAACAAAATTCTGCTTCCTGGACACGTCGTACGTAAGCACACCAAGATTTCCTAGCTGGTTCAATTCATCGAGTAAAGGCTGAAGAAAAAAACATCAATCTTTGCTTTAGGGTTGCTCGGGCTAGGAGTTACACAAGATAAGAATAGATAAGAGTTTCTCATGCACGTCTCAGGTGGAAGATTATACGATGTAACCATTACCGGCTAACATGAGTAAGGTTTGCTAAACTAATTGTTAGGGGTACCCTTCAGAACAAAGCCCTAATCTCACATTTTGAGGTTCTGCAGTGAAGTCAGGATAAAATATATCGAAGAGTTTCAACGCTTCACCATGAGAAGGGTGAGTCATGCGACCATCATTTCTTCTATTCTCAAAGTTCCATGTCGTGTGCGGTGTCGACCTCATCAATGCAAATAATCTCTTAAGTCTTGGAATTTAAGGCAAGCAATGCATTTGTTTAAAAGCAACATCCTTATATCTCCAAGGGTCAACTCTCCTCAGCTTACACCTATCAGCACCACAAAATTTGCATTGAGTCAAGGATGCATCATCATTATACTACAACATATAGCCCGATCAACAACAGTCAATCTTAATGGACCTTAAGCCAAGTTTAGAAAAGACTTTCTTAGCTTGATAAAAGTTTGTTGAAATTTCATTCCCTGATGGTGTCAACTCTTTAACGAAGTCAAGCCACTGATCGAACGATCTCTCACTTTATTAGCGTCTGACTTCATAGTCAACATCCTAGCTGCCACAGATAATCGTGAATTAACCGATCCTTCTCACACCAGAGTATTTGCTTCCTCTAACAAGCTATAAAAATTTTTGGCATCTGGATTAGGTTCCTCATGTAGTAAGTTGTTGGTTGCATGTCAAAGTCACTTCCAAAAGCATCGTTAACCATTTGTGAATATCTATCGTCATTAACTGTTTCTGGTTCATTGACACAAGGTTGACTTGAACTCCCTACTTCAGACTGACACCTACTGAACTTATTTACTTCATTGACATCCACCTCTCCGTGGTCTACCCATATCCAGTAATGTGACTCAAACCCATTTCTATAAAGATGCACTGTAATCTATTCAACATCCAATATCTTACAGTGCACAAAAAACACAGACACCTGACTCTTTGCTTTGTGAAAAACTAATAGTCTATTTAACTATTTGACAAAAATAATAGTCCACACACTCAAAAAGTATTTCTTTATCACTCTTCGATTCTCATAGAATCTATCGTACATCCAAAATTTGTTTGATGGAATCATGTTTGCAAAAATCTTTCACGCACATTACATTAACCGATGTGAATTTAATGATTTTAGTTTAGTTTCATTATTGCAACATACATTCTCAATTGCACACAATTATTCCTAAACCATTCTAAAACAGATTCCCTCCAATCTTCGTAAACATGTAATTATCGTTGTCAGCGCAACAAGTCAAACAAGTTCAAAAAGAAATGCTAAGCGTTTCTTCCTCAGTCCAGCCATACAACTCCAATTCTACAAATCTATTATAAGAAAATAAGTCTCTATCATATGTAAGTTCATATATACATACCTAATTGTCGTTACAAACTTAAGTGACTCCTTCAATCCGCAAAATGAATGGCGCCTTCAATCTCCTAAATAAACATATCGTCACCTAAAAAAATCAATTAAAATTAACATTATTTATGAAATTGAATGAAATAAAAAGAGAGTAGTAATTATGAAATGACCTAGTAAGAAGTGGTGGTGATGGAGAGTTTTCTTTTGGGGGGTTTGGTGAGATGGTGGAAGAGTTGTGGGAAGTGGTGATCGTGGCAATGTAGTGGTGGCTGGGATGTGGTGGAGGAAGAAGAAGAAGAGAGGAGAAGATAAGAGAAAGAAGAAAATGAGGGAAATGGTGCTGGTGGGTGAGTGAAATTCGACTAAGTTAATTTTCATAACATTACCGTCAAAAATTTCTGACAGTAACTCAAAACAGCCCGATTGTAATCGCTTTATCAAAACACGTCATTTAATTTAAAAGATTACCGTCACATTTTTTTTCAAAATTTCTGACTGTGTAAAAAGATGGCTCAAAATTTTGGTAAAGATTCAATTTTGTTACCGTCAAAAATTTTTTACGGTAATGTCCTACACCACGTCTCGCGCTAGAGGAGTTATCATCTCGCGCAAAAGGCCATCCAGAGTGTCAATTTTTTGCTTTCTGTTTTATTTGTCTTGTGTGAGATGAATGTACATCTCAAGCGAGATGACTTGTAGAACTTTGATATTGCTCTTTGTTTGCTATGTCTCGCGCGCAACGTGTCTCTAACTCTATTTTAGCTCATTTTCTATGAATTTTGGGCCCTGAAACACTTAACAACACATCAAACACTCCCAACTTGAGATCTTTGTTTGTCCTAACATATCCTAACTAAAATTAAGTGTATATACTAATTTTTAAGTCTATTAATTAATTTACTTATTAATTATTAGCTAAAATTAAGTGTATACTAATTGTTAAGCGTATTAATTAATTTAATAATTTATTAAGCATTTTTATTATTTACTTATTAATACATAAACTTCAATTATGTCCATGATCAAAAGCAACTAAAAATTAAAATAAGGGACAAATGTTATTAACTTAAAATTCGAACAATAAAATTCATTAACTTAAAATAAACTTAAAAATTCATTAAATATTTAAAGAAAAACTAAACAAGTTCAAAATCAAAATATACTTAAAAATACATAGAAATCTAATCTCCTAGATTTGCAGCATCATCATCATAGGCATCATCGGGGATCGGCATCCTCCATGACAACATCATCGGATGAGGACTCGGACAATAGAAACTCAAGAGGCATGTCAGGAGCGATCGTATTGCTCGATCCTTAAGCAGATCCGCCAAAGCAGACTCATAGCACCCTGAGCTTCTCATTCATCTTCTTCTTACCCTTTCTTACCTGCATCTTTGCCTCGACCTTGACATTATGCAACTCTTGAACCACCTGCTCGTGCCTCACCGCATACATGTGCAGTGCTCCTGATTCATCTTGAACAGGCGCTCGCGGAGCTCTTCACTTTTGGGTGTCAATGACAGCCCGATAGATGCAGTCACCGATCAAGGGCCCCTCGATGTAACTGAGAGCTACGTCCCCCAGCTGTAGACGCGGTTACAATTCATACCACCGACCACATCCAGCCAAGCTGCGTTCTCATTGATGGGGGTTTGGCTTGGTACCCAGGGGCACACTCTCAGCCTGTTGAGTCTGCACAACCTGAAGTGCCCCATCAAATGTAGCCTACAAAGAAAAAGTTAACAATTATTAATATAGGAAATTAAAATAGTAAGGAAAAAAAGTATAATTATATAATGAATGTAAAAATTACTTACGGAGGTTTGTTGGGAGCGAGCGTCGATCCACCAAGACTTATCTGCCTTCATTGTGTGGGTCTCGCAGAACAACTGTGCCTCAATCGACTCCCAACCCATCTATCGCTGATGTATATTTAATTGTTTAAATTTTTATAAATTATATACTCCATATTTAAATAAAAAAAATTAAAGTACAACAACTAATAATTGTAACATAAATTAAGCCAAAAGTAATTACCATCCTGAGGCATGTGAAGGGCAAGCTCACAGACCCTCTAGTGTGGACATTGCCCTTGCCCCGGACCTTGCATCTGGGCACACTTAAAGTTCTCAGACCGAGTCTTAAACTCATCTGAGGCCCAATAAGCGTTTAGCTAAGCAAGATTCTTAGGGGTTAACTAGTTCAGGTCTTTGTCCTTACCTAAACGAATGTCCCCTAGTAGCTACTGGAGAAGCTTGTCGGCCCTGTAGTTAAATGCCCTCTTCATACCGGCTTCTTCAGAAGGATCATACTCATAATTATCTTGAAAATATAAACAGTAAAACATTATTAATTAATTAGATAAATAAATAACTTGATTTAAGACTAATGTATTATTTAAAAAAAATTACCCTACTGACACCACTTACAGACAACTCTGTTATAGTATTTTTTCAAAGTCTCTGTCACGGCTCAACGTGCAGCCTCATGAGGAATCCACCTATAATACACACACACACAAAAACACAAACACAAACATAATTAACAATATATATATATATATATATATATTAGTAATGTTACAAAAATTAAATAAATTGCAAGTATAAAATAAAACAAGAATAATTAACAAAACTTACCCACTATTATTCTCGTCTAGTCAGGTCCTCACCCACCCTCAGTATGTGGCGGATTCTGCGACTGGTGCTGGTGGGAGTCTCTGACTATGGTGGCTATGATGCTAGAAGAGGTGGTAGAGTAGCCTGCTCGGTGTAGCTCCTAAACCTCACTTCCTGTGATGACGACAGAGGTAGGAAGCTCAACGGTGGATCATCACCTGACTACTGAGGGAGGTCGTCTCCTACAATCCCCCTAAAGCTCGGGGTCGGTATAAAAGCTTCCCCCATGGTCGGGCTCGAGAAGGTCAGTGTGCTGGTCGATGTAGACCCCGACCACCTGTCGTTGCTCCTCCCCCTACTACCCCGCCTAGCAAATACGGGATAGTAGTCGAGAACCTGCCTATTTCCTTTATCGGCCATACTAAACAAAATAAAATACAAAAATAAAATATCAAAATAATATTAACTACAATTAATCTAGTAAATTTTGTTAACTAATATTAATCTAATATTACATAAACCTAACATAAAATTAAGTAAAATAACATAACAAATTTAATCTAATATTATCTAACATAACATAAACTAATATTAACATATTAATCAAAAATAATATTAAACCCTAAACCTTAATCTAACATAACATAAATCTAATAAATTAATCTAATATAGAAAATAACATTAACATATTAACATATTAATCTAACATAACATAAACCTAACAAATTAATCTAATACTAACTAAACCTAACATAATTTCAACATTATCTTAACCTAACATAATATTAACTAAAATTAATCTAATAAATTAAATAAACCTAACATGTAACCTAACAAATTAATCTAATATTAACTAAACCTAACCTAAAATTAACTAAAATCTAACATAAAATTAACTAAAATAACATAACAATTTTAAATAAAATACATTAACAAAAAAAAAAACTAACTTGGGATGCGGCGGTGGCGGTGGTGGCAGAACTGGAGGAGGATGGTAGTGGCGGTCGTGAAGGAGGTGGCGAAGAGGGAGAGAGAATGCGGAGGGGATATGAGAGGGACGAAGGAGAGAATAAGGGTGAGGAAGAGACAGAGGAGCTCTATATATAAAGTCATCACCGTCGGATAAATCCGACAGTACGTAGACGACCGTTACAACCACAGGAAAACGTGTGTCCTTTCACATTTCAAGACTATTATCGTCGATTTTTTTCAATGGTAAGTAGTCAAACGTTATAAATGTGGAGAAAACACTTGTCTGTTCATATTTTGAGACCCTTTCCGTCGATTTTTTTTAATGGTAATTACTCGAACGTTACAAGCATGGGGAGCACGCGCGTCTTCTCATATTTCGAGACCCTTACCATCGAATTGTTTCGACGATAACTTGTCCAACATTACAGACGTAGGCAAAACGTGCGTCTCTAAATATTCCGACCCTGTTACCGTCGGACAATTGCAACGATAACTACTCAAACATCATGTGCGTGGGGGTGTGTGCCCCTCAAATATCCAACCTCTAACCGTCAGATTTGTCTGATAGAAACAACAACAATAATTTTGAAAGTTTTCAGTACGCTTACTGTCAGACTTCCCCAACGGTAAATTTAGAACTAAAAAAATACTTTGTTTTACTGTCGGTAGATTCTGACAGTAAGGCGTTCGCCTCACCATGCGCCACTTGGCGCCAACTATTACTAGCAATGTTACCATCGGAATATATTTTCCGACGGCAATCGTGGCCAAAATTGCTCATGTTCAACTTAAAAATTGTTACCGTCAATTTTTTCGTGCTTTTGGACGGTAATACTGTCAGATTTTTTTTTCCAACGATAATTGTCCAACAGCAGTTATCGTGTTTCTAGTAGTGCAATGAGGTGACAAGGTTAATTAAAGTTTTTATTTTTTGACGTGACTTAATTAAAGTATTAGTACTTTCTATTTCGATTAAAAGCATCTTTAGGTGCTTCCTACATAATTAAAATAGATTATATATAGTCAAATAATTAGTCAAACAAGCCATCCTCCCCCCTCCCAAACATAATTGAGACTACAAGAAAAAACTTATTTAGCAACGACTATCATGTCTCTACTTTAGCTATTTTTCTTTGTTAACTACAAAATTTACAACAAAGTAGTATCTAATCGTGGACATGAAAAAATTTAGCAATAGAAGTGCATCCTTTGTCAACATCGAGCGTGGAGCAAACTAGTAACACATTTAATGACGGATAAATCCGTCACTAAATGTTGATTGGCGATTAATTCATTTGCAGCTAAATTCTGATTTTCTGATTTTCTTGTAATGGACTAAGGCATGTGTGAGAGAAAAAATTGAAAAAAGAAATGCTTTTAAAACATATATAGAGAATGCCTGCATCAATTTCAATCATGGGGCCAAACACACTCGCATACATATCGTGCCCTCTATCATTTCTACATTCCCTTGACAAAAATTTATATAAAATATCCCTACCAATATTCCTACCCCACCACTTTCATTAACTAATAATTGGCTGTGTTGACAGTACAACACCCATTCGGCTATCCCTTTTTTCAGTTCACATTTTCAAAAACTTTTCATTATGTTTTCTAAAAAATTTTAAAAATTTTAAATATATATATCATATGATATGTTAATATAATTACACATGAAATAAAGTTTGTCTCCCATTAACATTGTTCGAAACTCTACCACTTATTTTTACTTTAATTGTACGAATTAATTAGTGGCATGGAGATATAGATGCCATGTGAACCTTTTGGTAAATGGCAATTGATGGACATAGGAATATTATAGCTATATATACTAGGCTATAGCGTTTATAGGTGTCAATTATATTTTGCAGTTTTTCCACATTGTTGTTGTTTTTTTTTTTATATATAACATAAATACAGGCAGTGCCAGTTTTCCCGGGGCACGGTAGCACCTTGGCCATTTAAGGAAAATATTGCATTGGAAAATGGTATAATAAGACTTTTTATTTTGATGTCTTATAAGCATTTTGTGAAGAAATTGGACTTTTGTGGCCACAAGATACAATCCTTAGCGCAGACTGGAAAGAATTCAGCTTCGGAAATGTAAGAAATTTTGTGTTCATGAATCATGATAATAGATCATGATCAAAGAAAAACTTCTCAGGCGTTCAGAACCATTGCAGCCTTTACAGTGAGATTGGATATATACATATATGCTACAATTTTACTTTGTTAATTTTGTTGCGCTTGATGATTTTGATGATGTAGAAAATATATAAAGGTAACTTAATTAGAAGAACCGTAAAGGGTTATGTTGGAATATTTTAAAGGCAATTTTTAGGAGACCTAACAAATTAATCTACCATTTTAATTAATGTTATTTTGTATTTTACTTTGTATTTTGTCCATTAAAATGTCAAAGTATCATTTATCAAAGTGTGTAGGTTAATTTGTTAAGTCTCTTAAACAATTTTCATAATTTAAATCAATCAAGAGCAAAACTGACGGGTTGAATGTAACTAACATTTTCTTTTTTTTATTGAAATCACGAGTATACGAAGTTCATTAGACTTTATCTGATTTAGCTCGAATTAAGTCAATTTACTAAAGTGATAAAACTCTTATTAGTATCAAATTTTTCATGCACAAAACTCAAATCCAACTTAAGAGAAAAGAAAAAACATTTTATTAGCCGAAATCACTCATTTTTTTAGCGAAGAATTATTTCAATTCAATGTTACATATTTTGAAGGTGAACATCTCTTAGGACATAGTTCGGTACCTCACTGACAACACTAAACCATACATTCTATACTACGAAAAATGAACCTGCACAGTAGCACATTACTATCTCACGATGTATTATACAATTTTGGTAAGTATTTAACTAGAACTGGACTCGGTGTGTGTACAACAGACAAGCTGGAAAATCCTTACATACAATTTCAATGGATATAATTATTCAAACTATAGGTTGGTAGGTTCAAATTTCAGTCCTAGCTACCAGTGGCAATGTACCCAAAAAGAAATTATAATTAATTCCAATAAATTCTATTTCACATTCATTTGTTTCTTTTAACTTGTGTTCAAACCATTGACTAATGTGCCCGGAACTAAAATTATAGCGTGAACGTACGTATTCCGCGTTGTCATATTGAAGCTGTAAATCCGTATACTGACACCACAATTTAGCCACACGATCTAACAAAATACACGACGCTCACGTTTCATATTCTGTACCTTCCACTCTTACATCGCGTGCCCCCACTCCCCATTGCATAAAATCATTCTCGCTTTTTCAAACTACAAAAACACAGAACTCATAACTTTTTCTCTAGCAAAAGCATCAAACCCCCCTCATCTTCTTTCATCTCTCTCGAAAATCTCTCGAACACGAAACCTACATTTTCGAAATCGAAAGCTCTAGTAATCATTTAACAACTACTCTACTCATTCTTGTTTCAAATTTGCTTAAGGACGACGAAAATTGCACAAACACCTCTCTTACAAAACAAAAACATGAGATACCTTCTGTTTAGGTTTTCATTTCAATTCTTTTTTTTGATGATGTGGTTTAGAGTTTAAGTAAACACAAGTGTTTGTGCGCATCAATACAAAATATTTGTACACGATGTTTAACATGTTTGTGCACAACAGTAAAAAATGTTTGTGAAAACAATGTTTGTGCATAAACATTCCAAACTATTGTAAACAAATATTTTCAACTACAATGCACAAACATTGTTCACTATTGTGTAAGAAGTTAAAAAAAAATGTGCACCATAATTCAAAATGTGTGCATTGTGGTTAAAAAAGTTTATGTTGTAGTTAAATGTTTTTTCACGTTTTCATAACCATGTTTGTGCATGATTTAAAACATGATAACATTTCCAATTATCGTGCACAAATATTTTGAACTGTTATGCACAAACATTTTAAACTATTGTGATCAAACATTTTTAACTGTGTTGCACAAACAACTTAGTAGTTGATGAGGAGTTATAGTGGATTCCTATCAAAATAAACGTGAATTTTTTTCTAATCTTTTTAGAACTGTATCTCATTACATTTATCGATTTGACTTGAAGACTCCATGGATAAATTTGTTTAAAAATAGACAACAAAACGAAAGAATATGAAAAAGACAAAGAAGACAATGATGAGAACAAAGAACAATGGTGACGGCAATGAATGATGATGAGGACAAAGACGAAGGAAGAAGAAGAATAATATGAAAGTTGTGTTGGAGCTAAGGATTTTGACTTAAGTGAAATAAGTCAATTGTATAAAATTATTGGTTAGCATTACAATAGCAAGTTGTAAGGTATACATCAATCACTATTCAAATATAAGAGTAGTGTTATATGTTATGAATGTAGATTTCATGGTGTGTGAAAAAAAATTTATTCTCTACACCGACATTAATATACATATAACACTTTAAAATATAAATTCTAACACTTCAAATTCAAACTAGCACAAAATAAATTTGATATCCAGCTAAATTAGCTTGGAATCTCATTTTTTTTAAAGCCACTTATATTTTGAACCACTTCAACCTAAGGTTTGGTAATATCAATCACTAATAATAGCTTGCACAATACTTTCTGTTCACTCAATTGTTAAAAATATTAGCAAGCTACTTACTCGGGGCGATAGGAATTATGATAAGCTAATTAGCAAAATCATGTAAATTGATTGCTGAGTTTGCTCTACCAAAGAAAAAGCAAGAAAAAATCTAATTCTCATAATCATCCATCATTCTAAAGAGCAGTTCTTGGATGCACACAGAGCTATGCATAACATGGTTGTGCTCGGTGACATTTTAGAAAAAAAAATATATAAATTAGTAGTGAATCACATGTTAAAATATCTCTCTATCATTGAGAGCATGCACAATCATGTGATGCTCATGTGTCCATGTGGATTCAAGAATTTCTCAAAAGCTTAATACAATTGCTGTCCAACAAGATTGATGACTAAATTCATTTAAAAAAGAAATAACATCCGCATGAATTAAGATCCCTGCTGAGTCAAATCTCCACACATTGGCCAATGGTATGAAAACAGAATAAAAAAGGCTAGACAACGAACCCCAGTAACTTTCACCAGCTCCTACGTAACCAAACAACATACAAGAACTAGAAAAACAACTACAATAAAATACAACCAATTTTCAAATCAAATCTAAGTGAGCATAATCAAATTGCCAGCAAAACACTACTACTAGAGTAGATTCACAAAATTTTAGTGTGGAACTCAAATTGGTGTATGTGCCCACCAGTGCGGGCATAATGCACCTGTGTATAATGTATACCAGCAACATTATTACACCAACCATGTGAAGTTTGAATTATAAAGGTTCAATCGAACAAGCAAAAACATATCAAAACACAAAGCAAGGCAACCACAGCATATGATCCAATCATTCACACTTTGGGAAGAAAAAAAAGAAAGGTGTTGAAAGGTTCAGTTTTTTTCTTTTTTTTTAAATATCCCCCCAAAACCCCACACCAAATAATTTAAAATGTCCCACATATAATCAACATACATGATCATAAGCATACAAAAATTATTCAATTTTTTCCTATAGAACCATTATATGAAGTTGAATAAAGACAGGGTAATTGGATACTCCAACAATGTAGAGGGTGGTAAACTCAAAATGACTTAACATTCTGATTGACATGATAAGCAATGTTGGAAAGTTCAATATTAATCAAGAGACAACAAATCCGACAAGGGAAACAAATAATATAGTAAGGATCAGAACACAATTCTATGTGATTACATTGAACATGACCAATTTGATAATTAATATTGTGCTAGAGTACATATGTATACCAAATACACGACAACAAAGGGGGAAAAAAAAAAAAAAAAGAAACCTTTCCCAATCTTTCATAAATTCAAAACGTCTAATTTGACCCCAAAATCTAACTAAAAGAAAGGGTTATCCAAGCTATTAAAAAGACTATCTTGGTCATATCTTAAAAACTGAACAGGCCTAAATCAACCTCAAAAGCTAACAAAGGGAGATATGTCAAAGCTATTATAAAGACTATTTTGATCATATCTTTAAACAATGCGAGACTTGGCACAATCCACATTACAAAACTGATATATATATATATATATATATATATATATATATATATATATATATATTCATAAAGAAAAAGGGGAGCATGTGATGAAAAAGATGATCCAAACATGCAATGGATAGAGACCATCTTTCCCTTTGTTTATCCATGGTCAGAAATGGCAAGCAAGAATCTAGCAAAAAATAAGTGACACATATCTGCAAACTTCCTCGGAAATAAACAATAGAAAAGAAACGACATACCAAGGCAACATCTAGGAAATCAGCATTATATACTGCAATATTCCAAAATGTTATAACAATGGCTTAAAGAAAAAAGTAACGGTATTTTAAATAGGACTAATTAGATTTGTAAAAAGGACAGCAATGTGCAATCAAATCAATATATATAATATAATTTAAAGCAAAGAATTAAGGTGCACATGTTGCTGGGTAAAGCAAAGCATCACCGAAAACACCAAAATGGAGCCAACATAAAGTAATGCAAGAGGAGTTACTTAAATGTTACACATACTCCTTCCATACAATATTAATCATCACTTTTGACTTTTTAGATTCATTCTCCACTCAATGTATCGGAATGTAAATTGCAACTAATATTAGACGAAGGAGGGAGTATTACATAGATGAGAATACAAGTAGTGTTATTTGTACTACTAACATAGTCATCTTTTAACAGAAGCCCCCTTAAGTGTTTCTTAAACATTGACCAACCCCCTTAAGTGTTTCTTAAAACATTGACCAACCAACAGAAAAATCTGGATTCACTCTCCACCAATGTTCAAATGACACATCTCAGTGTCGTATCCCTTCAAACATGTGTACAAAACCAGTCCAAAATACAATTTGTTTGAGAATATATATATATATATATATATCTATCTATCTATCTATCTATCAGATAAAGGGCTTGCGAATGTTTATTGTGTAAATGTAAATTCCTCCAATCAAGAAGGGAAATGAAATTAAGAGGGTACAAGGTGTCTTGATGATCATGCAGAAAACTTTTGCAGGCTGCATACCCTATGAAACTAGGGTAAGAAAACGACAGCCACATAAATGATGGTGACGTTACAACTACTTCTCATGCTCCTAGTCTAAAGCAGCAGCAACTATCAGTAATAAAAATAAAATGCCACAGCTATTTTTAGCCTACACTACTAGTCTACGCAGTTTAAAAGCACCAAAACTATACATGCTAGGGGTCAGGGATTATTACTTCAAGAGGTGGCAATATATTATTCGGCATATAAAAAACAATGAAATTAATACTATAAAATAATAATATAATGAGGACAATATAAAATAACATGGAAATGGTACTATATAAAGAGAAAAGGAAGCATTCCAAAATGTTTAAGAAAAGACACATTTGGTACAATTAGCACCGAACGTAAAGGAAACAACAATTAGCATAAAATAATGAGATTTAAGAATACATCATTGTCACATGCTTTGCAATGTAGATTATGATTTGTGGGTAATACACTACTGTAGATTTCACTTATGACAAACAAAACACAATGCATTATTAGCTTCAAAAGAGTTAAATAGTTATAAGCGCCGATAATGATGATTAAACTTAAACCCGTGAGTCTAGTAAAAGGCAAAAGATTAAACCACCTATCTAATTAGCTTTCTGCTTTCAGTTAATTTGGTGACACAAACTATATTTCTCTCTAGCACCTGGATAATGTGGCTTCTATGTCACTCATGAAATGACAAAGGCAAAAAATTATGGGCAAAAGGGGAGCGAAATAAAGAATATAGAACCCAAAAAAAAAAAGTCACAAATGCAGAAAAAGAGTGACATATGCAGCAACATACAAGCTACAAAAAAGGAGAATTAAAAGACTATCATAATAATANGCTTTCTGCTGCTGCTGGTGGTTGTTGTTGCTGCTGCTGCTGCAGTTGTGGTGGGTTGGTTACTAGTCTGATGGGGTAAGATGCTGCTGCTGCTGCTGCTACTACTACAACTCCTGTCACCTTTGGCTTTTTCTCATCCCCCACCACTGCACTCTCTCAAAGATGTTAAAAAGTCTTTTGGTTTTCTTTATGAATGAGTGAAGGAAACTGAGCACCGAGAGGGTCCAGCAAGCCAGAGTGCTGGCAGGCAGTGAATGAATGAGCCAAGTGTTGCAGGCAATAACGACCTTCCTCTCTCTCTTCTTAATTACTGTTCCCCACCTTTCTCTCTCTCTTCTTCATCATCATCATCGTAATCAAGCTTCTTCCCCTTCTTCTTCTTCCTCCTCCTCCTTCAATTCACTCGGCTTTTTATCTCTCAAAGACTATAACAAAGCCTTTTTTATATATATATCTCTCTCACTCGCTTTCACTCTCTCTCCTAAAAAGCGAAGATGGGTTCCTCCCTAACCCCCATCTCCCCTCCCTTCCCTTCCCTTCCGTTTTTTTTCTCACTCACTCACTCACTCTGCCTGCATCTCTCTCCAATTATCACTGTGATAGGTATAGTAGTAGTAGTAGTAGTAGAAGTAGAGATAGCAAGCTAGCTAGCATAAGAGAGAAAGAGTAGTGATAGAGAGAGACACAAGTAAGCAAAAGTGCAACAAAAGAAGAGAGAAGGAAGGGATGAGAAGTGGTAGTGAGGAGCATAAAGACTTTTGTTCTCTAGTTTTTGTAGTTTTATGGGGGTCCCTCTACTCACACGACAACAACGCCACTTATTTGTTTCTGGAGAATTTCTAATACCAATATACAAGTTTTTTTTTTTTTT
>QANU01018688.1:418730-469724 GCA_003254905.1 Nissolia schottii
AAAAAAAAAAAAAAAAAAACAAAGAAAAGGGGGGGAAAGAACAAACCTTGATGGCTAGAGCTAGTTTCAAAGCTCCTAGGGGGAGTTGTGTTAGAAGTAGAAGTATGAGAATTTGTGGTAGTCTGAGACGCAATGAGCCTAGGTTTCTTAGTGCCAGATGTCGACCCGCTCGAACCCGCAACCGCTGGCGCTGCCCCGCCACCCGCAGAAGACATGAGCTGCCGCTCCCTCCGCCGCGCGGCCGGGACCCACGTGCTCTTCACGTGAGTAGGGCAATCAAAACCCCTACTCTTGCAGCAAGTCCTGCACCTCCTGTGGGAGCAGTCCTTCTTCGCCTGGTTCCCGCAATCCTGGCACGTGGCGGTGCCGCTTCCTCCCGAGCCCCCGCTAATCGCTCCGCCGCTTCCCGACTGGACCAAGTTCAAGCTCCCGGAACCGCCGCTATTGTGATCGAGGAGAGTGCCTTGTTGCTTTTTCAAGTAATTCTGGTGATGGTGATGTGATTGCTGGTCCTGCCAGAACTGAATTCCGCGGTTCCTCATTAGGTTTTCGTTCTCGAGGCACGGCGTAGCGGCGAGGAGAGGGATGACGCCGACCCCGAGCGCCGTGGCGGGGTTGCTGCTGCTGTTGGGGTTGTTGAGCGAGTGGAATTCGGAGGCGGAGAGAACAGCGTCGCTCTGGCTATGGTGGTGGTGGAAGGAGGAGGCGGGGGCGACGACGAAGACGTCGCGGAGGTTGGCGACCATGCCGGCCATCTCCGGCGGGGCGAGGCCGTAGTTGAGGGAGCGTGCGGCGGCGGCGGCGGAGGAGGGCCACATTCCGGGTCCGGCGGAGGGGGGTCCGGAGGGAGTGGAGGCGGAGGCAGGGCCGGCATTGAAGCCGAGGGAGAGATCGTCGGCAGGTCGGGCGGGGGGGGCGGAGGTGGCTGCCCAGTCAGCGAAAGCGCCGGAATCTGAAGGCAACCTCCTTGTAGTAGCCACAACTGAATCTCTTTGTCTAATAACCCCAAATTCAAGTACAATTATATATATCTATCTATGTATAGGTTAATATATATATATATATATAGATATAGATATCTGAAATGTGAATGGTGTTTGTGGTTAATTGCTGAGGGAGGGTTGGTTGGGGAATTATAATTATGTGGATAGGATGTAACTAATGCAGGTGTTATTCATTGAGGTGGGGTCTCCTCCCTCTCTCTATCTCGATGGTTTTTGAGGGAGGGGGGGGGAGAGAGAGATCTCAGTTTGTTTGTAGACTGATGATAGATAGATAGATAGATTTTCTCACCCAAAGGAACAAGCTGCTGCTTTCTGCTGCTGCTGGTGGTTGTTGTTGCTGCTGCTGCTGCAGTTGTGGTGGGTTGGTTACTAGTCTGATGGGGTAAGATGCTGCTGCTGCTNGAACCTCTGGTTATTGGGTCTGATTTCAATTTGTCTGGTTTCAATTTAATTTACATAACTTTTTAAATGATTGTTTTATTACTCCCTCCCACCCATCTTACGTATCAAAACTATGTTTTTAAATTAATTATCATTTAATTATATAAAAAATATTAATTATCTTTTTAATTATATTCATATTTATTATTGTAATAATTACATTATAATTTTTCATAAAGGATAATTTAAACCAAATCCTTAATTTTTTCTTTAAGTATATATAAATTAATTAATTTCTTAATATATGTTCATTTATAAAAAAATGACTTGTAATTGTGAATAAAAGAGATAATTAAAATAGGATGGAGACATTTCATCCACTTAATGAGTCAAACTTGAGTCATTTTATTTTATCGAATGCAAAATTAACCACTAAATCATGAGATTAACCACTCACTTTTTGAATGATCAAGGTGGATTCAACTAACTTGAAATTAAAAATTATGCAAATTTAAATATTCTGTATAATTAAATAACAAATTTATGGAATGTTTTATAATCTAGCTACTAAAACATCCAGTTACAAAATATAATCTTTCTAAAACAAGTTAAATATAATCTATTATCCCTCCCTCCCCGCTCTATCGGCCTGTACCAGCATTTGAACTAGTGCCATCATGGTGATGTCTTCCAATAATAACTACTTTTTTTTTTTAGACAAAGGGGGCTAAAGTTCAAAAGAAAAACAACAAAAATTAGCCTTCACGAAGCCACACAATCTGAATCAAATCATTCAAAAGTAATGTGCGAGTAGCCATCGGGGCCACATCAAAATAAGCTATCTCAAAGTTATTAAGATTGTGACTCAGATTGACAAGACAATCAGCAACTCAGTTGGACTCCCTGAAGACATGTTGAAGATGCACCACCCAACTCCTTGATAAAAGTTTGCGAATCCGAGATATAATCGAGGCAGCTGAGTGTAAGCGATTATGGCAATTATGGATAAGCTTAATAGCACTTTGTGAGTCGCAATTAACTCGCACTTGTTGAAAACCACCACGCCAAGCAATATTTANTCTTTTTTAAATCTGACACAACTATAAATCAGCACTCATATTCAAAATCTCTCGTTAAATTAAAACAATCTCCTACAAATTAATTTATGTGATCATCAGTCTAATATGAAAACAAGTGCAATAATACATTATAGATAGCTGGTACTCTTATTTGAGAATTGAATTTTATTATCTTTATCATGTGATTTTATGTTTCATTGAGTGAAATTCAATTTTATTGAATATGTCTTTAAATATTATGTGTTGGTCTTGTATTTATTTCAGAATTTCTATTAATTGTGTCATTGTCATTATTGAGCGTCATTGTAAAGACAAATATAAAATATCATTAAGTTGTTTCTACTTAAGTTTAATGCGTTTGGAAAAAATATATTTATTGACATAATATTAATATTTTCTTTGTTTTTGTCTAAACACATAATATCAAAGTTAGTCTGATTGAGAGTTTAATTTTTGTATTTCATTGGGCTACAAGTCAAAAAAGCTATTATTACAACAACAAATGATAGGTAACCAAGTTCATGTATAAATTAAATAGGGTGATTCATAAAATTTGGAAATGGATTATCTCTTATGAATTTTTCACATGATCTTATTATAGATAATTTCTCAGATTTAATTTTTCTCTTATTTATATTATACACGAATTTCACTTTTTTAATGAAAAATAAAAGATCATACATAATTATATCATATAAAAAATCAACCGGAGATATTTTTTCTCATAGAATTTTCTCTCATTTTTTTCTTCAAACAAATTTACCCTGCCTGTAGAAAGTGCAAAATTGTCATTTGAATGACTCAAAATGGATAACATCTCGTCATTTTTTCTCAACAGATCTTAAAAACAATATTGTTCTAATTTTTTTTTTTTTTCAAAGTACATGTGGGTTCGGCGCGTGTTCTTCAATCGCCGCGCGTGGTTCATTTCCTATCACCTCTCTACATAAAAACCTATACTACAAGTCTACTACAATCCCATTCAGCCTCTNATCACATTTTTTACATTTTATTTGTAGCACACAATTTAGAAGAGATAATTTTTGGAAAGCTTTTTGCGAAATAATATGGCTATATTTTACTTTTTCTTTTTTCCTTTTTGATGTTTGGCTATTTTACTTTTTATCTTAAACGAAAAGCAGTTCCACATTTACAAGACTTGTCTTTTCATGGGCCTTTTTATTTACTTTTACTAAAATAGGAAAAATGGAGTGCAAAAAACCAGAGGAGTAAAAATTACGCTTAATTGTTGAAATAAAAATGTGTCTATATCAAAATTGAAAAAGTCTCCTTCTCATGTAGACAAAAATAATATCTACTGTGCGTTATGATGCATATATGCACTTGAGAAGACAAAACAAATTGATATTGTGAAACACTCAAATATCATCGTCCAAAAGGAAAGGGCTGACCAATTAGAGGAATTATAATAAGGGGCCTAACTTAAATCCACTTGAAATTTTTATGAAAAAAAGTTGTATTATTTTTAGAAATTTTGTCGAGCAGAATTGTTGATTACTTAAATAATGAGGAAAACAAAAAATATAAAATATAATGACGAAGGTATAATGTGACTTACCGTAAATGCATTAATCCACTACAATATGGTGAACTAAGATTTAAATTTTACTTGAGAGTGCTAGTACTCAAATATGATTTATATTTATTTTTTTGCGTTAATATTATTGTGACTTAAGTTTAATCATGTAATACTTTAAATTTGATACTTTGACATTTGATGCTTTAAATTTAGATTTTGTTGTTCAGCTTGTTTTAATTTTGTGTAATTTGGTGTGTAATATGTTGAACTTGAACTATTAAAGTTTGGATTTTGTGTTTAATTGTGACACACTTAAGACTTTGAATTTGTAACTTGATGTTTAGTATATTTTTAATTTGTCTAATATGTAATATGTCAAATTTGAAATTTTGACTCAAGATTAATTATATGGAAAAATAACAGTTATCCTTACGTTTAATCATCGTGATTATGACATTTGTTAATAAAATCTTAACTATATATAATGAAATGCTTAGGAGATTCAATTCATGAGCCTGAATATTACTTACATACCCTGATGAATGACATTTAACATTTTATTTTTTATTTTGTCTTTTAAAATGTTAAGCAGCATTCATCCAAATGTGTAAATTGATATTTAAACTCATTAATTAGGTCTCTAAAACATTACTCTTATATATATTATTGTAACAACTTAAGCTAACCGGTCAGTTAGACTTAATTGGACATTTTTTAATTCAGAGTATCTACCTTACGGTAGTGACTAATTCACACACACACACACACATGCTTTTTGAAGTAATAAAAAAGAGGATCAATTATTTTTACTTATATAATAATATTTGATTGGACCACAATTAAAAAAAAATTACACCACATCAAATAACAATTAAACTCCTAACACACATAGTTAAACGAGTTGACCTTAAACACATTGTGAGCCACAGACAGTGCTGTCAAAATGAGCTCCGCCCGCGAGTTCAGACCGTGAGCCCGGTTAAATTGATGAACTGTACATGAAAAAATAGACCCGCGAAAATTTGAAAAAAAATAATCCGACTCGTTTTAGTTTGCGGGCTATAAACGGGCCAGCTCATGAGCACATGATTTTTTTTTTTAAAAAAATACAAAGATTTTGAATGTTTTATTTTGGACTCGAAATTTTATTTTGGAGTTTAAGAGTTTAGAGTTTAACTATTTGGACTTATAACTAAGTGTGTTTAACTGTATGTTATGTTTAACTACTTAACTATATTTATATTGCTATACAGTTGAAGTGCTATGACATAGATAATGATAAATTTTGCATTTCATTTCTTCAATGAGTGCCCACACCCTACAAGTTGATATATAGTTTCAAACTTTGTTTATTATTGATTAATCTATAAGAAAGAGTTTCAGTTGTGTTTTTAATCAATAACATAACAGTACTCACATCAATGTTATATGTCGCCATTTAATTAATGAATTGATTTCAAATAGCATTTGATAGCATTCAAGCAAGATAGTTGAAAGAACAAAAAGTCACAATCAACCATTTAAATTATTTATTTTCTATTAATTAATAGATAAATAATAAAAATAACTAAAAATGATTGCGCAAACTTATTCACAACTTTATATTTAAAACCAAAAAAATAAACCAAAAATTTAATTTTTTTTTAAAAATGGATTGACAAGTTGACTCGTTTAAGCCTGTGAATTGATCATAAATAAACTAAATCCTAAAAGAGACATAATTTTAACTCAACTTATTTAAGCCCGTCAACCCAAATGAGCTAGACCGATTTGTTTGACACCCCTAACCACATAATACTACTCCCTCCCTCCACTTTTCATGAAAAACAATTTTCATGAGATTCTCTACATCACCAAATCTACAAGGGAAAAAAATATCACACACGACAACATACGTACAATAGCATATCCATGTGGTAGTAAAATCGTTCGAGATGCTACAAACTGCTAGCGGGAAAAATAATCATCTCACCTAAAAATAATAGATAAGTGTTTTTTAAAGTGATATTTTTTATTTTAAAAGATAAAGTAAGAGATCCCATTAATAAATTATTAAAATGAGGTAAAAAATTTCATAATTAAATCAATAAAATGATTCATTTTCATTTTAGTGATTTAATTGTGAGATTCATCATTTTACTTTTCTAAAATAAGATATTTTAATTTAAAGGATCGAAATCTAAAAGTTTTATGTCATCATGTCATGTGTAGATTCAGAAACAGATTTTGGGTAAAACTTAGCGGGGCACATGCCCCATATTTTATTAAGTTTAACCCATAATAAAATAAAAGTCAATTCATGCATTATCTAGTTATATAACATTTTTGCCCTCATTAGACAATTTCATTTTATTTTTAACGTTATTAAAATTAAGATCTTAAATAAGATCAAAAAAGTAAAATAAAAACATAAAATTGTAACACAATTTAAATCGTAAAATCATTTGATTTAAGTTATAGTAGTGAGATTAACTATTTTTTTCAATTCATAAAATTATAAAATTTTAATATTTAAATTGAGATCTTACAGACATTAGCCTCTGTTGTGTAAGTTTACTTATTTCTTTTGTTAGTCTTTTTTTTTTTAAAATAATAATATGGGACATACCAATGTGACTCTTTTTCACACTAAGTTGAATGGTGCCAGTGACTAAATTACCCACAAATTTTATGAGTAAAAAGAATGAAAAAATAAATAAAAGAAAAAGAAATATATATCCCAACGTGAAAATGCTTCCCTTTTGTCATTTTATGATTATAAGCTCGCGTCTTTAATTAAGGTGAGTTTGGAGCTTGATTAACAAACTTTTTGGTGGCAACAAAAAGATGATTAAGATGGAATGGGCCAAAGGGTTTTGTATGAAAAGCAAAATGGAAGGATTGTGTGGTCTAAATAGGGCACGTGAAAGAGTGAAAGAGTGAAAGAGAGAAGAAAAGAAAGCAAAGCAAAGCAAAGAGGATTAGATATATAAATGTCTCTTCATGCCCCCCTTTCGGCACTTTCTTCTATCTCCTTTCTTTCTTTGTTGCCCCCCCCTTGGCCTTTGGGGGCCACCAGTTTCAATTTTTTCACTCTCCACTCTTCACGTCAATCACTTCTCTCAAGGTTCATTTAATTCATTCTCCTCTCTCTCTCTCTCTCTCTCTCTCTCATTATCCCTCTTTTCTCTGTTGTTTAAAGACAAAAGATTGTTGTGTGTGAGTAAAAGAATTTTGTTAATAAATACTCCCAAATTACTTAGTAACATATTATAACTAGTAATTTTATATTAAAAAAATAAATTATATATTTTTAATGGCATGTAATGTTTTTAAAATTTAAAATATTTTATTCTTATTTCTTTAATCAATGTCTTTAAGATATTAGTTAATAAAATCTTAAATAAAAAAAGTCTATTTACATTTGTTGGTAATGTGAATTTAACGAAAAATTTATAAGTGAGAGAAATTATAAATCTATCATTTTAAGATTTTAAATTAAAATGTAATATTTAATCTGTTTAATTAATTTCACACTTTGTCTATCAATATTGATTTTCTCTATTTTGATTTCTCATTTTCAAGTGATATCAGAGTCAATCGTTTGAATATAAGAAGTTGCTTAACGAAACAATGGTGATTGTTGGGAGAAATTTACATTTAAATGGCGATTTTTTTTTTAATCCCGTATTATGGTCCAACAAAAATATTTACGGATGTATGATTTTGGGTCTGAAATTGCCAGCCCCTATGGCGAGTTCAGATCCTAAAATTTTTTATTTTTTTTTAAAAAAAGTCTGAAATCACCACAGTCAGGCTTTTTTTTTAAAAAAAAAGGTCTGAAATCGCCACACCATCTGGTGATTTCAGACACAAAACCATACATTCGTAAAATTTTATTTTAACCCATATTTTGGTATACAAGTTATACCAAATGGGTTGAAAATGTAAAGAAACCGATTGTTGATCTAAGTGGTGTGTAACTTTTATAATGTCACTTTAGACTCCAAACTCTCTCCTAATAAAATGACGCAATTGATTTAACTGATAAACTTTTTACTCATATATTATTATATTTTTATGTATTATTTTCTTTATAAAATCTTAAATTCTAAATTCTAACATAAAAATATAAACTAAACATACTCTTAATTTTTCCTCAAAGAAAAGAGACAGGAGACATGTTTAACTTGTAAGCGTGTGAGTGAAAGTACTCTTCAATTACCTCTTCCTCTCTCTCTCTCTTTTGGTCTCTTACTATCTCACAAAATGTGTTAATGATGCAATTGAAAAGCAATAACCCCTCTCCCCATCTTCTCTACAGTCTATGTTTAAAGGAAGGGTTGTTCTGGTTTGGCTTAAAAAGTCTTTAACTAGTAATATTTATGTTGCTCCTATTTGCTGAAGGGTCTAATTGCAGTGACAGTGAAAAAGCACCATCATCTTTAATTTTTTCCTTCATAAAACGCAGCAATAAGTGCTTTAATTTGGCTTCTTTTCTGGATGATGATGCTGCCCTATCTCTGGGGCTATAGTGCCTTTCTTATCGGCCCTTGGCATTATCCACCAGATTTTGAAGTATCTCAATCTCATTGGTCAAATGATAAATCACACATCAATTCTCATGATCAGAGGATGTATTATACTCCATTAATTTTTAAATATTTTTAAAAAAATTATAATTAAAAATTTTAAATGTTTTATACGTAAATATAAAATTTTACATTAATAAATAATAAATTAATTAGTAAAAATATATATACATTTAAAAAAATTAATAAATTCATTACCTTTAAGTTTTTGATAAGATATAATGTTTAACTTATTTTTATATTTAATTTAATATGTTTATTTAATCTCTTTTGAGTTTGAACTTTTTCTCCCTGTTTTATATTTAAATAAGTAAGGCAAAGATTGCTATATTTTAAGTGTAAATGTAAATTCACTTTATACTTACTTAACTCATTTAATTCGTGTCCAAGTTTAGGTCCTTTTCATTGCTTTATACCGGATAATCTTACTATAGGATTAACTTTTTTTTTTCAACAATATCCTCTGTATTTTTGGCTATACGTAATTTTAGTAAAAAAATATTGTTGCATTTAGTACATTAATAGATATAGTCTCATTTATTCAAAAATTTGTATTATTACTAAAGATATTATTTATTTGATTTTATGTTAATTAATTAATGAATAATTAAATAATTAAACAATCATCAACGGAGATTGGTCCAAGTGATAAGTGGTTTGATATTGCTTAAGCAAGGTCTCGAGTTCGAGTTCGGGCCCTTTTTTTNAACAGAGATTGGTCCAAGTGGTAAGCGACTTGATATCGCTTAAGCAATGTCCCGAGTTTGAGTTCAGACCCTTTTTTATTAAAAAAAAGACTGGGGGTTTGAATTCGCCACAGCCTGTGTCAAATTCAAACTCATACAAATGTAAATTTTTGCTATGAAACATATTATGAGATGTAAATCTTTTGGGAGAAATATATATGTAATAAATCCCAAAATGTCACGATTCTTCAAGATTTTTTTTATACATCGATGACATTACGACTCAAACTCCTAATCTTATAAATATTCCTCTAAACTTTTCACCAACAAACCATTTTCAGTGGCTTATTCCTTATGCATTGTAACCCTGCAGCTTCTTTTTCTCTCTTGTAAACCAATATTAAATACATTAATTGATCAGATGCTCAAATTATTTACACTTTGGTGAGGATGAATCGATGTGCCATTGCTGGCCGTTTATTTAACTAGTGGTTAGCATCATGTACTCAAATAGAGGAGCATATATATTTGGATTTTGTTTAATCCAAGAAAGGGCAAAAGTGCATCATATTATAATCATTATATAAATGTGTTACTTGAGTAGCCTTACCTTTAAATTCCACCGACCAAAATTCTTTTTTGGTACATTGCATGATCACTGGCCAAGCAAAACTTTTTTTATTTAAAAAAAAAAAGGCCAAAAAAGCATTACCACCAAAGCAGCTGTATTTCCCACCCATGCATTCTGTAATGAACTATGGGCTCTTTATGATTTTTACAAAATTTATAATAACTTGCTTATTCTAAAATTATGCTTTCTTTCTCAAAGAAAAATTATCAACAAAAACCACTAATATATAATACTAAGCTAATGTTTGATTCCCGTGAATTTTCCACGTAATTTTTATCAATATCATCTGTTCAATTTCTTTTATCATTTATCATTCTTCTTATTTTCCTTCACTATTAATTGGTACCTTTATCTTTTATGGAATTAATTAGTATCTTATCATTCATCAAGTGATTTATTTGAGTCTCACTGTGTAACTCTTTAGGATTTTAGAGATTGATTCGATTGCACTCAATTGGTTATATATAATTTTGTTATTGTACCATTAATTATATATATACACACTTTTATCGATAAATAACAAAGGCAATGTTTGAGAATTGTTTACGCCAAATTTTTATTAAAAAAATTGCTATTTTTGCAATAGATTTTGTCGAAATTAAATTTTGTCTTTTCAAATAATCTTAATTTTAAACAAAAACACGACAAAACTTTAAAGAATTTTCTTGGATGACTCAAATTCCTTCCAAACTAGCGGGAAAATTACTGTTCTTTTTAAGGTGGTAGCACAGCAAAGATGATCATTAGATTAGACCCAAAAACCAAAGGCCATGGCATGCTGCAGCATGAAGATCTCAAAGAGGGGTCAATTAACAAGTTCAAAGTTCAAAGACTATTACCACTTTAATAATTTTGATTGCGCCATCTATTTCATGGGAAGCTGCTAAAATTGGATATATATATATATATATATANAGAGTCATGTGTCTAAAAGCTTGTAGCATAGCTACCCTTACATAGCCTAATTAAACTTAACTTTTGAAAAGAGTTACGATGAAGTTAACGAAAACAGTTCTTAGTAACACTCATTAAGATTTTTATTTTAAATTTTAATATTTGAGATATATTTTTTAATTTCAATGGATATTTTTAGAATTCTTGCCAGTAAAATTACCTTATGTATTTTCTACGTGTTTCATTGTTTCGATTTTCTGATATCTTTTGGTAAGACAAAACTAAAATAAATAAATAAAATAAAATATATTGGTAAGACAAAAATGATATTTGATTTGTACCTAAAAGAAACAAAATAAATAAAGGAAAAAAAAACACACACACAGCAACCTTTGTTAGGCAAACGTTTCTATCTTCTTTTCAATTTCACATGGTCTCGTAACTAACAGAATCAAATTGCTATCAAACCTTTTTCTGGTTATTAAGACAGAGAGAGTTTGATAATTATTGACTTTGCCAAGATTCCAACCTAATTACCTTAATTTGGAACAGAATTGAGCTTTACATTTTGTGTAAGTTAATTATAGCATTAGCATGATGATCTTATCATATCACACACACATAATATAGTATTATATATATATATATATATATATATATATATATATATATAGTATAAAACTTGTTGTAAGTTTGATATATAATTAGTTTAGGATCTCTGCAACTCAACGAACTAATCTTTTGGATTAATTCTCCCTCTAAGCTTAAATCCTTAGCAAACATATGGAACAAGAGATAGAGAGTTGACAGGGGAGAAATTATTTTGTTCACTATGGAGTAAAAGATTCCATGCATCATATGAGATTTAAAGCATTGAGTGAAAAAATAATTTTATATTAATAAAATTTAGATTGAGCAAAAAATTATATATTTAAAAAAATAATAAATTCATTATGTTATGATTTTAAATTAAGATGTGATGTCCAACTTATTTTTATATTTTTTTACTTAATAAATTTGCTCACAATATTTGCACATTAGTCACTTGAACTTAATTGGACCCGTTCTCTAATCCATCTAATTCCATTTTGTTAAAATTTTAGGTCCATTTAACTTACTTGATTATTATTTTTAGTTAGTCTTACTTAACTTTGGACTCTCTTCTCTAACAAAATGAATTGCAATGTTAGATAAGAGATATAGCTAGCTAGGTAGGGGAATTAATGGTTGTAACCAGACACGAGACTTAAGAGGGAGGGAGGAAGTGGGGAGTAGGGACAAGTGTAAGCGAAAGGAGGGAAGGGAGAGGGCCGTCGGGGGGTGGTGGTGGGAGTCACATCAATCAAACCGTAAAACTCCAAAATAAAACAAACAAATGTTGCATCATCACCGTCCAATCCCCCTCCTTACGCACCGTTGACCCTTCAACAGTGACCCCCCCTTTCCTTTTCATCACAACACTATGAATGATAGTAGTAGTAGTTGCAAGATTCCAATCAAATCTAGGGAGGAACCCAATATCTCTTCCCTCCACCTCCTTGGCATTTGTGATAAACTAGCGCAGAGACCGCGAGAAGGACGAGATATTTCATTTTTAAATTGTAATAATAAAAAATTATAATATAAAGTTTAATTTTCTTTTAATTTACGCACCATATCACATTTTATCTATTTTTTACACAATATCACATCCTATCATTTTAAGTGTAATGTCACATTCTATCATTTTTTACGCAATGTCACATTTCTTTCTAATTGTAACAAGAAGTCACGTTTCTTTCAATTTCTCGTGTAACATCACATTTTCTTTCAATTATAGCGCAATGTTATGTTTTTTTTTAATTCTCATGATGTGTCACATTTTCTTTCAATTCACATGAGGTGTCACATTTCCTTTCAATTAATAGAAGAAGCCACAATTCCTTCAAGTTCCCACGTAATGCAATGCAATGTCACGTTTCATTCCAATTCCTCATGTAATGTTATATTTTCTTTCAATTATCATGCAATGCCACATTTCATTCTCATTCACGCACAATGTTATGTTTCTTCAAATTCCGAGCAACGGTACATTTCCTTCCAATTCTCGTGTAATACCCAATTTATTTTCAATTTTTGTGCAATACCATATTTCCTTCAAGTTCTCGAGCAATTCACATTTCCTTGGAGTAATTCAAGTGTAATGTTACGTTTCCTTTAATTCTCACACAATGCGACATTTTCTTGCAATGTAATCCCCATGAGAATTTATTTTGCTCAAACAGTATTATTGACATTGCACTTTGTCAAACATGTCAATAGTTAATATAGTCTCACTAACGGCAGAGACTAAAATCATGTAGTTTATGATATGTTTTGACCAAAACAAAAAATTAATAAAAATATAAGTACCTAAACCAAATTTCAATAAATTATCAAGGACCTAAAACATATTTACGCCCTATAAGTACATAAGAATAAAATTGCGAACCATTAATTATAGCCCAATTAAAATTTACACATTTTAATAATGAATATTTGTTTTGTAGATATCTTTTCGAGCACCGTTGTTATTATTACACATAATTATATATAAACTTTTATTGTAAATTAAATGAAATGTCATTAATTTTATTTTATTTTTCAATATAAGTAGTAACTAGTTAAAACCAAATACTTATTTATTTTTAATTTATTCTAAAGACAAACCATTAGGTAGAAAAAAAAAACTAAATTGTAAATTGTGAAAATAACCATGTAGCGTACAAATTTTATTAGCTTTTTGAAATAAAGAAAAATGATAAACCTCAATTAATGGTTTGGTGAGTCCTAACCATGTAATTGAATAATGCAAAAAAAAAATAAAATTAATGACCTTGATGGTATATGAATTGAAATGGATGGATGGAATAAAAACAAAACTTATGAATAGTACTTTAGAAACCTTACTGTTATGGATCTAACCAAAAGGCCCGTATAGGAACTCAGACCCCAGGACCCACAGAGACATCCACCCTGAAATGAACTCCCACATAATAACTTCCTGGAGAGATCCTTGACCCGTGACTGACTCCCACGACAAACATCACTCCCCAGATCCCGAAAAAGAATCTGGAGAGGAGGATCACAGGCCAGTAGAAATCCCGGTCTCCACCTAGGTATTTAAGCAATCCAACACACTAGATATGACCTAGAACTCATCTTCCGTTGACTTTATTCTCTAAATCCAACTCTTACTGACTTGAGCGTTGGAGTCCTTACAAATACCCATTCTGACTCTCCAAACCCGCAAAGGAGCTTCAGAGTCTGACTTGCACCGAGGATCCACCTTCTCGGTACACTTACCATTGTAGATTGTTGTAATGTGATTCTGATTGTGATTCTTCATCATCTCCACACCACAATTTGTGTTAACACAAGTTCTTTGAGGACCAAAATTGTTTATAGAGATTGTGATAAGTGTATGATTGATATGTGTAGCTGAAGTTGTAAGAAAGTGAGAAAGACGTAGATATATTGGATTTGGATCCTCCAAAGTCTAAAGTAAGATCTTTCACTTTAGAGGATAAAATGAGATATTTCACTATTAAATGATTAAAGTAAAAGTGGAATTCATTTTCACTTTAAATATCCAATGCTGAAAAAAATAAATCAAACTATGTTAACGAAATGTCATGTCAATAGTATCATATAAGTAAAATAAATTTACCACACTCATAATTTGGTCTATAACCTACTATTTGACTTGAACTTTTTTCCCCAAATCATGACCCACCCACCATAAAAAATTGGGTCCAATAGTGAGTTATGAGTTGAGTTTAGCCTGTATTATAGATTAGGTAGGTTTATTTAGATAACATAATATTACTAATTTGACACTCTATTAGCCACGTTAGTAGCTAACAGAGTTTTATTAACGACATAGACTAAAATCATATGGTCTCATTATGACAATGACTAAAACCACGTAGTTTAAAATATATTTAGACTAAAATAAATAATTTTTTTTTCAAAAACCTAAATCAAATTTGAAAATTTGTTGAAAAACTAAAACATATTTAAACATTTATTTATTTATTTTTGGAAATTCCAGAATATAAGAAATATGAAAGCTATATATAAGCAATTGTAAGGCATGATCGATCGATGGTGGAGACACATGTACTTAGTTTTCATTTTTTATCACTTGAAAATTATCTCGAAGTCACAATTTAAATAAAAGTTACAAAGAAAAATGTTTTTTTTCTTCCAAATCATGATTTAAGAATTTTAAAACGAAGAACCAAATATATACAAGAAAAGCCTAATTAGCACAAACACAAATTGTCTTTCTGTTTCTCTTGATACAGATTAATAATTCTTTGTGTCGTAGCTTTTTTGTCTCCCAGTTGAATTCTAAAATAATACATATGGGTATATTTAAAATAGTTGAAATAATCTTTACCCTTTATATATGCCTATGTAGGTATATAGGTTATTCCAATAAATCTTGAAGATCTGGTTTTTTGTCCTCAGCTTCCTAAAATGTTTTTTCTTTTTAGGATTTTGTTATCTAGGCTCGGACAATTTCATATATACTGTTCATAATTAAAAAAAATTCCTTTTCCTTTTCTTATGGGGGACAGTGTAACGGACTTATATGGGTAAAAGCCCAAATAGCAATTGGTCCAATTAGTGGAGCCAATTTTATTATAAATAAGGGGGAAGAGGGGAATTAGGGGTATGGAAAATGATATTGAGCCTAATCCTACCCTCTCTCTAAGGATTCTTCTTCTCTCTAGTTTTCCATCACTACCTATTTTCCCTTTCAAATTGTAGTTCAAATGCAGAAAATACTACAACTATTTCATTAATCTCTACAATTCAGCCTATCTCAAATTCACATCATTACAAATGGTGCTTTCATTGAACACCATGCCGGCGGTTACCGCTTCCCATGGTGTTTCGGAGAGCTCAAGCAATCTGCCGGTGTTTGATGGTGAGCATGGCTATTGGTGGATCCTTAGTGCGTGGAAGCTTTGGAAGGCTAGCGGAACGTCGGAATTGCAGAAATTGCTGCAGGTTGAAGAAGCCTTGACTGGCCGTGATCTGACTTGGTTTCGGCTATGGCGTCGGGGAAATACGTCCAAAGATTGGATGACCTTCGAGGTAGTGCTCCTGCACCGTTACCAACTAGACTTTCAATCAATTTTGCCAGATATTGCTCAAACTGAAGTTGCAGAGTAGGAAATTGATTGGGAAGAAATGATAGAAAAATTCAGATCAGAAGTAGAAAATTCAGATTCAGAAATTCAAAATCAGAAGTAGCAATCAACCAGCGTAGAAGCAGAAACAAAGGAAATTCCAGAGGCAACATCTAATTCAACAGCAACAACTCAGGCATTGAAGTTCACAGATCCAATAATTCAAGCAGAAACAGGAGAAAATGCAGGCATTAAAGCATTCAGAACGGTAAATTCGAACTTACTTGAACCGGATTCGAGTTTTCCTCATCCAGATCCATCCACAGCACGTCCCGAAGAGGTACGGTGGAAACCACCTCCGGAGCCACCAGATCTGAAGACGGTGACGGAGATCACACCACAAGGGGGAAGCGACGGCCAACCACACACGCTTGAAGGCAAGGAAATAAACCGTGAGGTCATGATGGAAGCCAAAGTGAGCATGCGGCGGCCAAGACCAGAACCACCAGAACAAAGGGTAGTGACAGCCAAGGCAACGCCATCAAAATCACAAATAGCCGCTGCAGCGGTGACGGCCCAACCGACAGGGGAAGGTGAAGCAGCGCTAACGTCGCCGGGAGGACAAGGTGGGAACCTGATCGGGTTAGGGTTTCAGCCCCTTCGTTTTCCCTCTCTCTCTCTCTTCAAGCTTTATTCCGATCGCCTTCAATGGCTCCCCAAGAGGCTCATAGTGGGGGATCCGCGAAGACCGCTTCTGTAGTTGTGAAGCCCGGGCTGTTGGCGGAGGCTCCGCAGGCGAGGCGCACGACGATAAGCACGGCAGCAAGCAAAGAGACCAGACTCTGGAGGGTGACCCAAACGGCGCCCCGGCCTCTAGAGGCGTGGAAGAAGAGGACAACAGACACGAACTATGGCACTCGTGGTTCTACGGGACGCGACCGATGGCGTTCATTCGTCACCAAGGTTCTTTTGGCCGCTGACACAAACGACGATTGGCACAACTCCTTCCATGGTGGCGCTCGTGGCTATGAATGGGGGGTTGCGCAGGTTGCGGGCGGCGAGAACGGCCGTCGAGGTACTGACAGCGGACGTGAACGACGATTCGCGCCACGCCGCCAACAGCGGCGCTCGTGGGCACGATGGTGGGCAGCGCGAGTTGCAGGAGGCGAGGGCGCGGGGGCTCGTAAGGAAGGAAAGGGAGCCCGCGGTGGACGGCGCCTTAGCTGCGGCGCCAGGCGAGGGGTGTGACGGGGAGAAGACGGTGGCTGAGGCGGAAGCGACGATTTTTGCGAGGAAGAAAAGGGAGAACGGCAACGGTACGGCGTCCCGATCGGCGTGGAAGAGGACGCCGGCGCTGTCACTGAAACAGAATCACGCGGGGGTCACCAGTGGTGCGCGTGGGTTTGGTGGTGGGCGGCGCGGCTTGGGGGCGGAGAAAGCACGGCAGCTGGTCGTTTTTCTTGCTGCAGTCTTCGCGTGGAAGGATGGTGGCTCCAACACCGGAGAGGACGGCGCCTCAACGACGGTGACCGGCAAGAACGCGAGGGTGCTGGTGGCTGCCGTGGCGACGATGGTCTTGATGGGAAGAGAAGCCTTGGTGGCCATGGCAGCAATGGAGCAGCCAAAGAAGGAGGCTAGGGTTTGTTTGGGGGGAGGAAGTGAAAATGAGCCTTCAGTCTTCTGGGGCAGCAGGTCAAGTGCACGTGGGCCACGCCCAATACAGTGTGCAAAAGGCCAAGTTTCGTTTTTGGGCTAGCTCTTACCTGAGAAGCCCAGGTTACATGAAGTGGGTTACTAGCATTAGAGAAAATTTTCTGCAATTTCTCAAAGATGGGACAATTAATTTTAGCAAATTCCACATTATGCAATGGGATCCTGGAGGATATATTTTTTTAATTTTTTTTTTGGACCTTGAGGACAAGGTCCATTTTTAAAGGATGGGGTATTGTAACGGACTTATATGGTTAAAGGCCCAAATAGCAATTGATCCAATTAGTGGAGCCAATTTTATTATAAATAAGGGGGAAGAGGGGAATTAGGGGTATGGAAAATGATATTGAGCCTAATCCTACCCTCTCTCTAAGGATTCTTCTTCTCTCTAGTTTTCCATCACTACCTATTTTCCCTTTCAAATTGTAGTTCAAATGCAGAAAATACTACAAATATTTCATTAATCTCTACAATTCAGCCTATCTCAAATTCACATCATTACAGACAGCCTGCCAAAGAGTCTATCATTGTAGCCAAATTGCAGGGATATCCTTCAATTCTATAATGTTGATTTGAGAATATTTTGTATGCATATATTTGTCAATGTCATCAAATTGTTTCCAAAGGTTGAACCAAAAATAATAAAATGTTTGGATTGCACTACTAGTTGCACAAATTAAGCACAACATTGCATTAAGTGGCAGTATATATGTTTTTATTATCATTTATTTAATTTATGTCAACATCTTTCAAATATGTTACACAAATTGACAAATATATAAGTCCTATTTAATTAAATTTGTTTGCAAGTGATCTAAGAAGGATCAAGAATTACATGAAACAATTCGTAGATAGTGAAAGAGATCATGATTCCCGCATAACTCTCTTTGCGTGTCGATTTGCATGAAATTGTTTTATTGGATTTGTCAATAACAGTATTACATTACAATGCATGTTTAGGATGAGTTTTTTAGATGGTAAAAAAGTTTAAACCCAATTGCAAGCAATTAATTAGTTCAAACATAACCATCCATCGAGCACGAAACAAATCCAGTTTACGTGGGTCATGTCTCGTTAAAATTTTTTAATAGAAAATTCAGCGAAACAAAACTCAAGAGAGTATATATATAAATAATCCTCCTTTTATCGATTATGTGATTAATCCTCCTATTACGATTGATGTTCTCTAACCTATTAAGTTGATTGAGCAATTTCTCTTTAAAAAAATCAATAAAACATAAGAGATTTTCTTAAAATTTTCATAACATTTATGAGATTTTCTTTTGAGTCCTTTAATTAGTGTTGCTCAAACGAAAAAATTTAAGGTTTTTTATATTGTAAGCTATACCACTAATTAATGTTTTACTAATATTACGAGATTGATGATCAATCCATTAATTGAGAGTATAAGCAAGTGATCCATTTATCTTTTGAGTCTATCGATAGCATTTTATTGGGTTGATATATAATACGAATTAAAGAGGATGAGGATGATTGAAGGGAAATATGCATCCACTGATGCATTGTATTTTTCCCCTTGTTCCCTTTCTGTTTTGCTTTACAATTTATAGCCGTTGCAGACCGTTTGGTTTGTTATGATTTGTTAGAGGGAGCACTATTGTGCAAACCATTAAGTAGGGAATACTGTGGACCATTGTCCCTGTATATCTGTTTGCTTCCCTGAACATTTTATGCACGAATTCAGAATATACATTTCCATCTTCATTCCATTCTTTCTGTCGAGAGTTCCATTATGGTATCAGAGCTCTGATCCTCAGAGCTCTGCTGCGCATTCAACAATGGTGAGAACACAAGCGAATAGAGCAAACGGCGTTGCTGGAAGCTCCACAAACGAAGCTCCAGGAGGCAACAATGTCCATCCACTCTTGAACCTGGCGAGTCCGTATTACTTGCATCCAAGAGAGAATCCATCGCTAGTCATAGTTCCTGCGCTTTTAACCAGCTCAAACTATCATAGGTGGAGTAGATCAATGAGGCGTGCCATGATTGCTAAGAACAAGTTTAAGTTCTTGAGCGGTGAGATTGTGAAGCCTGAAGAATTTCATCCACTCTATGAAGCTTTGGAGAGGTGTAACACTATGATCCACTCTTGGATCATGAATTCTGTTTCTCCAGCAATTGCTGGAAGCATAGACCGAATTGATGATGTTGCTGCCGTATGGAGAGATCTGAAGGAGAGACTCACACAAAGCGATTTCCTAAGGATTGCAAAGCTCCAACACAATCTATACACAACACAACAAGGTAATCTAACAGTGATTGAGTATTTCACCGAATTGAAGGCGTTATGGGAGGAATTGGAGAATTAGAGACCTTGTTTAGATTGCACTTGTGCCGTGCGATGCACTTGCCTTGCAACAAGAAATAATAGAGAGTACAGAGAACATGACTATGTCTTGAGATTCTCATTGGCTTGGATGAAATGTTTGTTGCAATTAGATCACAAATTTTAATGAAGGGTGCTCTTCCTTCGCTTAATCGAGTGTTCACTCTTGTGGCACAACAAGAACGTGAGTATGAAGGTGATGTTGATGATGAGAACAAAATTCAGATCAATGTTGTATCTAGCAGCAGATCAGGAACAAAGGCTAAAGGTAGTGGCAGTCCTGCACCAAATGTGGCAAATCAGGAAACACGTATGAGGAGTGCTATAGAGTTATTGGCTATCCAGCACATTGGAGGACCAAAGGCTCCTCATCAGCAAACTCAGCAACAACAAATGACTCTGAATCAAGCAAATCAGGTCAAGAGCAGCAACAACAGCATTCAACCTTTGGATTTACTCAGGAGCAGTATCAGAATCTGCTTGCCTTGTTGCAGCAAAAAGATGCAGTGCAGACAACACCTGTAGAAGAAGTAACTCATGTGTCTCAAGTGAGCATTGCATTACCTGAAAATTCAACACAATCAGGTATAAAACATGTTATGACAGCATCTTGTAGCAATACATGGATCTTTGATTTAGGAGCAACGGTATTCGTGAACTTATTTCCGTTAGAGTATATTTTACAGATACCTTTTGCATTTGACGAAATTCCGGTGTTGACCGAAAATCAACCCGGATCTCGCGACATTCCGTGAGATCGCGAAACAATTATGTTGACTGGTGTTTTTGATAAATAGATTTTGAAATTAATTTTCCCAGTCTAATTAATCGTCTCTGACACCTTAATTACGTGAAATCTTTGTAAGAAAAAATTGAGATGTTACAGTCATTATCCCTTATTTTCATTTAAACAAATTACTATAATATTACTCTTAATCACGTGATGTAATATAATAAAACATCACTTTGCACCTTAATTATATGGTTAAAAATTTAGATCTCTACTTATAAAAATTGAGACTCACCCATAGTTAATAGTTTATTACTTCATGTGATGTTAGTTATTACTAATAGTGTGTAACACTTTTAAGTTAACTAAGAAGTTTGTTGTAGTTAGTTAGCAATTGGTTAGAATTGTTTATATGTTAGTTATTGCAGTTAGCTTGGTGTGCAAGCAACTGTTGCTGTATATAAATGACATTGCCATCTGAAGTAATATAACTTTTTCATTCTCTCCATTTCCATTCCCTCAAGTTTCTTGCTACACAAGTTCTGTTATGGTATCATTCGCTTCAAAGCTTCCGCTCTCAATTTCGTTTCACATCTTCCTTTAGTCTGTATCCCTGCGATTTCCTGGTTGATGCTGAAGATCGAGGTGCTAATTCTCTGCATTTTCTAGCACTTTCTTGCACTTTTTCTGCATTTTCTTGCGTTTTCCCGGACTCATTTTTTGTTCAGTTTTCCATCAATGGTAGCGAATCTTGGCCAAGAATTTTCCTCCAATAACTCACCGGTATCGAATCCTGATCCATCTCAAGATCCTTCTTCCCCTTATTAGCTTTACCCTAATGAAAATCCATCTTTGATCTTGGTTTCCACCCTCATCAATGGCGCCAATTATCATGGCTGGTCACGCGCCATGCGCATGGCGCTCTTATCAAAGAATAAGGTGAAATTCATCGATGGTTCCTTTTTGATGCCTACTGTTGATTCCACATTGTTCAACCAGTGGGAAAGGTGTAACCACATGGTTTTGTCGTGGATTATTCGGGTCGTAGAGCCATCAATCGCTCAAAGCATCTTATGGCTCGATCAAGGGCATGAAGTTTGGAATGAATTAAAGGAAAGATTCTCTCAGGGTGACATTCTCCGCATCGCAGACAATCATGAAGAGATAGCTTCTTTAAGACAAGGAGATGCTTCTGTTACTGCCTTCTTCACTGATCTCAAAATGCATTGGGACGAATTGGACGTATTCAGGCCTATGCCTTCCTGTAAATGTGTAGTTCCGTGCTCTTGTGGTGTGTTCATTGAGTTGAAAACCCAATTGAACGTTGATCAGGCCATCAAGTTCCTAAAAGGGATTAACGACTCTTTCCATATGAGCGAATGGATCCACTTCCTTCTTTAAACAATATTTTTTCTCTGGTTATTCAGCATGCAAGGCAACTCAGTTATGGTAATGCAACTGACGCAAGATTGCTTCTGAACTATGCTAACAAACCTGCTCCTGATAGTGCTAAGAAGTTTGTTTCTGATCCAACTAAACCTAAGCAACAAGGCAAGAAATATACCTTTTGTGGCTTTAGAGGGCACGCTGTAGATGAGTGCCATAAGACACACGGGTATCCCCCAGGCTACAGGTCCAAAAAGGTTGTTGCTGCTAATGAGCAAAAAGGTTGTTGTGTCTGCTACTGAGCAAAATTCTTAGCCATTTACCTTCACTACTGAGCAATATCAGCATTTATTAGCTCTAATTCACCCATCCCCTGCTAGCCTTGCTGTACCTGGACAAGTTCAGGCCAACTTAATTCATGCTAATAATGCTTCTCATGGAACCTCCAGCACAGGTATTGCTTTATGGGTTTTGGACTCAGGGGCTACTCACCATATTTGTAATTCTCTGATTTTCAGTTATATAAGCAGTTGCACTCTCCCCTTGCTATTAATCTCCCCAATGGACAAATACTATACTCCTCTCATATAGGCATTGTGAAGTTTCAACCTAATTTCTGCCTTGCTAATGTGCTGTTTCTTCCAAATTTTCACTTTAATCTCATATCAGTTAGCAAACTTTTTGCTGATTTAGAGTGTAAACTCACTTTATTCAATGATTAATGCATTATTCAGGACATGCTCAACCTGAACCAGATTGGACATGATAGAGCACATGATGGATTGTACATCCTTGATCACCCTTTAGTCAGTTCTGCATATTCTGATACACATGTTGGCAACGTTGATTCTGCTGTAAACTCTGTTTCAGTTGGGAAATTTGACTTGTGGCATTTTAGATTAGGCTACATAGGCTCAGAAAACATGAAATTTTTGCATAACATTGATTCATTTGTTCCTGGTTGTAAGTCTAATGCACCATGTGATGTTTGTCATTTCTCTAGACAAAAGACCTTACCATTTCCTGTTAGCAACTCAATTTCTGCTGAACCATTTGATTTGGTGCATGTAGACTTTTGGGGACCTGCCTCTATAATTTCAATACAAGGACATAGATATTTCCTTACAATTATTGGTGATAAAAGTAGACATACTTGGTTATTTTTGATTAAGTCTAAGGGCGAAGCTTCCTCTTCTTTAAAAGGCTTTATTACCATGATTGTCACCCAATACAGTAAGCAAGTTAAGGTGATTAGATCAGACAATGCACTTGAGTTCACAATGACTGATTTCTATGCTGCTAGGGGCATCATTCATCAACTTAGCTGTATGGAAACACCACAACAAAATGCCATGGTTGAGAGAAAACATAAGCATTTACTCAATATGACTAGATCTTTGCTATTTCAGTCTAATTTGCCTCACATCTTCTGGTCTTATGCTGCTTTGCATGCTTGCTTTCTGATCAATAGAGTTCCTTCAAAGGGGTCCCAATTTCAGTCTCCATGTGCATCTCTTCATAACAAAGACCCTGACTTAACATTTCTAAGAGTGTTTGGATGCCTTGCTTATGCATCCTCTCTTACTAAACAAAGGTCAAAGCTAGATAGTAGAGCCAAAAAATGTGTGTTCTTGGGTTACAAAGTTGGCACAAAAGGGTTCATTCTATATGATCTGATTTCTAGGGAGGTTTTTCTTAGCAGAAATGTTCATTTCTATGAAAACTATTTCCCATTTTATACTTCAGGCCACTTACTGCAAGCACACTGCAACAATGATTTGATACTTCCTGTTGCATTACCTGATTCAGGTTTCCCTGATCGGGAAGCTTCTCGTGTTTCACCTGTTGTCTTTCTTGATATTGCACCTATAGTGCATGATGTGGAAGCTGCTATGCCTGCTGCTCCTGATCCCTTATCACAACCTCCAGCTGCTGACCAGCCTAGAAAATCAATCAGATCAAAGAAAACCCCTTCTTACTTGAAGGAATACCATTGCAGCATTTTACTTCCATCCACACCTTCTGTTGTAACTAACCAAGCCACACCCTATCCTCTCAGCTCTGTTATCTCCTATGACAACCTCTCCTCGGTTCATAAACAATTTTCTCTTAATCTTGCTACTGTCTCTGAGCCAACAAGCTATTTAACTGTTGTCAAGGAAGAATGTTGAAAGCTGCAATGCAAGTTGAAATATCAGCTTTACAACAGAATCATACATGGGAAATTGTTGACCTCCCTGCATGCAAGACCCCTATAGGCTGCAAGTGGGTATACAAAATCAAGCTTAAAGTTGATGGTAGCATTGAAAGGTACAAAGCTTGATTGGTTGCAAAGGGGTTCACCCAAACTCATGGCATCGATTACCTTGATACATTCAACCCTGTTGCAAAGATGTCCACCATAAGGTTGCTTCTTTCCTTGGCATCCATTAAGGGTTGGCATTTGCAACAACTAGACGTCAACAATGCCTTTCTTCATGGAGACCTACATGAAGAGGTATACATGAAGTTGCCTCAAGGTTTCAAGTCATCTAAGCCTAATCAAGTTTGTAAATTGCTGAATCCTTATATGGGCTAAAACAAGCAAGTAGACAATGGTTTTCCAAATTGTCATCTGCATTACTTTCCTAAGGATTTAGTCAGTCAAAATCTGATCATTCCCTCTTTCTCAAGCAATCAGGTGAATGTTTTACTGCATTGCTTGTGTATGTTGATGATGTCATCTTAAGTGGCAATGATTGGAACACCATCTGCCCATCAAGACAATCCTTGACCAACAATTCAGAATTAAAGATCTTGGAAACCTGAAATTTTTCCTTGGCTTGGAGATAGCTCGCAGCCCTCAGGGAATTTCTATTTCTCAGGGCAAATATGCTCTTGAACTGATCTCAGATGCGGGGTTATTAGGCTGCAAACCCGGCCTCCAGTCCAACGGTGCATTCCCCTAAGCTGTCCAAATCTGCAGGTGAACTTCTTGCAGATGCAGCATCATATAGGAGGCTTGTTGGTCGCTTGATTTACTTAACTACTACCAGGCCAGACTTATCTTTTTCAGTCAACCAATTGGCCCAATTTATGGCCAATCCTACTTCGGTTCACCAACAGGCAGCAATGCGTGTCCTACGCTTTTTCAAGGGAGCCCCTGGCTTGGGACTTTTTCTCCCTGCTTCCTCTGATATACAACTCAAGGCCTATTGTGATGCGGACTAGGCTGGCTGTCCAGACACGCGAAGGTCCACCACAGGTTATTGCGTGTACCTTGGAGATTCCCTTCTTAGTTGGAAATTGAAGAAACAAGCCACAATCTCCAGGTCTTCATGCGAGGCTGAATACAGGGCCATGGCAGCTGCAACATGTGAATTGCAGTGACTCAGCTACCTTCTCCAGGACTTTGGCATCACAGATCATAAAACAGTAGTAATCTTCTGTGATAATGCTTCAGCAATGCAGATTGCACGAAATCTCGCTTTCCATGAAAGAACCAAACATATCGAGTTGGATTGTCATTTGGTTCGGGACAAGGTTCAAGAAGGGTTCATTAGACTGTTGCCAATCGCATCAAAGCTTCAACTAGCTGATATTCTAACCAAACCGCTACCTCCGTCTACTTTTCAATACATTCATAACAAACTCGGGCTATTGAACATATATGAACCTAGCTCCAAGTTTGAGGGGAAGGGGGTAATAGTGTGTAACACTTTTAACTTAACTAAGAAGTTTGTTGCAGTTAGTTAGCAATTGGTTAGAATTGTTTATGTGTTAGTTATAGCAGTTAGCTTGGTGTGCAAGCAATTGTTGTTGTATATAAATGGCATTGCCATATGAAGTAATATAACTTTTTCATTCTCTCCATTTCCATTCCCTCAAGTTTCTTGCTGCACAAGTTCTGTTAAATTACGAATAGATTAATTACTGATTTCGTGAATGCATACCTTGGTCAAGACCAAAAAAAAAAAGGTATTACTTTGATCTCTCTCAATTAATTCCCAGGCGTGCGTGCGTGCCCTAACTTTCTTGTCCATTCCGCGTTTCTAACGTTCTACGGTGCATTTAAATGAGTTTTGTTTTGACCATCAATTACAAAGACAACTTGTTGTACTAGTACTATATTATGACTAATATTTTGTCCTATATATATAAAAATAGAAGATCAAGACAAACTTGAAATTGACATCTTCTTCACATGGTTTTGGTTTAGTTGTTATCTTCTTGTCACTGCATAGGATGGAAATAACAAAAATATGAAGCTACAATCTCATTGATAAGTTTTCGTCAAGAGATGATGTTTAAGTGTTAATAAAATTTGGCATTTTTTTCTTTTAATTAGTACTGAAGTAGGAGCCCTATATTAGGATCTATATCCATAACATAATTGTTTTTTCTTGGTGCTTATAATTTATATAATTGTGAAATTCAAATATAGAGCATAAGAGGAAGAACGGGAATGGGAGTGGAAAAACAATGGTATGTTTGGTATTAATTTTTATTTTTTATTTTTATAATTTATTATTTTTAAGATTTTGTGAAAAAATAATAAAAACTATAAAATTTAGTTTTCTGTTTTCATTTTCTATTTTTACTATTTTCTTTACAAAATCTTAAAAACAAAGAACTTTGGAAATGGATACTAATACCAAACACACCCTAAGTTTCTCATGACCCGGAATATGTACTAATTAATTGGAAAAAAAAATAAAACACAGACACGCTGGATAAAATTATAGTTTTATGTTTTTAATTTAATTGAAGAGCCCATTTAATTTTATATTATGATTACAAGTATTGTATCTAGTTTGATTTTAGGATTAGGTTATTTTTTTTAACTCAGATACTATCTTATAATGACCTAATTAATGACTAAGTTAAAATAATTGGGTTAACCTAATATTTAGATAATATATTAAGATATTAACATTATACATAATAAAGTCAAAATTTTAGATGTGACAAACTAAATTTAAAAGATATTTTAATATATAAAATTCAAAACAAATTATATTGATATAAAAGTAACATAATATTTTGTAAATAATGTTAATCGAAATACAAAAAACTTAGTATAATTTATTACTTGGGTGAATACTTGTATAGGTCCTTGAGCTTTTTTGCGTTGGCCACATAGGTTCCTAGATAAAAAAAAATGTCATCCGCGGTCCCTAAGCTTTCCATCTATTACCCTCGTTCATCCCTCTGTCAGTTTGCAACGTAGCACGCTGTTAACGCCGACTACTCGTCACCAGACTTTCAATTTAATCCTAAACTTCTAATAAATGACCTAAGTAGTTCCTAGACAATTATATAATTGCCCAAATAAGTCTTTCACCTTAAATTAAATAGATTTTTTTTATGCACCCTAAATATATGACACCCTTGATAAGTGATATTATATGAGAACCACAAAATATAATAAAAAATTTAATATAAACACTCCATCAAATTGCACTCTCTCTTTTACTTTCACTCTCTCTACTCCATCTTTATATCACATGAGTTTTTCAACATAATAAAACATGTATCAATACTTATAAAAAATATATAAATATTTATAAAAAAAATGTATCAATAAGCCTTTACAACATGTAAGTATCAACATATATTTACTACAAGAGAGAGTGTGATTTGATGGAGAGGAAATATGTCATGAATATTAAAAAATAATAGTGTTGATACATTTTTTTAGCAAGTATTGATAATTTTCTTAACAACCATTGATACCTTTTGAAAAAAGAAAGTTTATTTTGTCTTCTCTTTCATTTCTCACAGGTGACTCTATGGTTGCACGTATTTACCATGCATAAACAATTGTTGCAAATGTATCAATACTTGTTAAAAATGGTATCAATATTATTTGTTAGTATTTTAAACACATTTTCGCTCCATTAAAATCACACATTCTCTCTATCAAGTCAAACATTCTTTCCTCTGTTTTCACTCTTCTACTTCTGCCCGAAGGTCACTCATCACGTGGGTATATCAATATCATAAAAATGGTATTAACATTTAAAAAAATATATATATATCGACATTTCAAAAAGTATCAACATATTAAATATATATTAATGTTTGCAAAAAATGTATCAATGTATTACGATAATACCAACATATCAATACATTTTTTTACTACGAACATTGATACCGTATTATTATGCTGATACTTGTGTGATATAAAGACATGATACAATTTTCATAAACGGTGATACTTTTTTTCACAACCATTGATACCCTCATAATGATACTCGCATGCTGTAAAGACATGTTGACACATTTTTTTTATAAACATTGATACTTTTTTTTTATATGCGTTGATACATTTTTTTATTATATTGAAAAACTTATGTGATATAAAATGGAGTAGAGAGAGTGAAAGTAAAAGAGAGAGAGAGCGCAGTTGGTGGAGATAGTGTGTTTATATTAAAATTTTTAATTATATTTTGTGATTCTCATATGATATCACTTGTCAAAGGTGTCTTGTATTTAGAGTGTGCAAAAAATATTCCTATTTAATATAAAGTGAATAAGTGAGTTATTTGAAAAATTATATAATTATCTAGAGACTACTTAAGATATTTATTAGAAACTCAAAAACTAAATTGAAAGTTTGGTGATGAGTAGAAGATATTAATGATGTCATTACGTTGCAGAATGACAGAAATAAATGAGATGATGAATGAAAAGCTTAAGAAATGCTGAGAGCATTTTTTTTTTCAAAAACCTAGGTAATTAACACAAAAAAGCTCAAAAACATATGTGAATATTCACCCTCACTACTTCTAAAAAATTATAATTTTTAATAAATTATATAACTTCAGACCAAATTATATCAACTTGGATTATATCTTAAACCTAACCTAAAAAAGCACCAAATCTAATTTAGCATCTCGAATCCATCCGCATAAACCTAGAGCTTATAAGTTGAGCCAAGTGATCGGACTGGATCAGGTTATGAACGGTCATACTTTTAATTCATCTAAATTACGGAGGGTGGGGTTTGCTTGCACGGATGAGATGGATGAATTATTGGAACGTGACACATACATACATAGATTAGAGACGAGGGGGGCCCACAAGCCTGATACATGCACGGCAATGGTGAGACAACACGCCACCTTCCGTAATTTTAGGGTTTAATTTGTTTTCATTTTCACTCCTAACTCTCTTATCCCTTTTCTTCTCTCTCTCCCTATAATAATTCAATTCAATCTCATTCTTCTTCCTTCTTCTTGAGTACCGAGCCACAAGCTTTTAGTCGCCGTGGTCCTTTTCCAGGGAAAATTTTCATCATATTACTCTCAACAACAAAAATTATAAGATTTATTTTACGCAACGTTAATGAAGTGTGTTTATAAGGCGTTATCTAAACCTTTAATAGTGGATTTTTCATAAGCATATTCTCCCAAAATATGACAAATCTATGTAATATGCATACGAACAAGATTTATAATTGTATGAGTAACGGTACTAAAATCGCCACAAACCATGAAAATTTTAGTGTCATTTTAAAATAAAAACAAAGAATTTATGATATACTGAAATCGTCATGGGTGACAATTTCAGCATTTACAGGACCTGAAATCATCACACTTGATGACGATTACAACCTTTTTTTAAATAATTTTAAGATCATCTTACATTATGATAATTTCAGTTTTTCGATCCATACATTTATAAAATTCATATCCAATTTACTTTTTTGAGCAACAATTATTAATAAGTTATACAAAAGTTAATGCTCCTTTACTAGTGGTGGCCTTTGATAGGCAGCACTTTATAAATATTACATAAAATTAATTTAAAAATCAGTTCTGCACATTTCAATTTAAGAGGAGACAATATAAGTTAGAAGAGAGAGAAAATATCTAAAATTAACATTTTGAATTCTAATTTTAGAGTCAAATTCATACAAATATAAATCGATAATTATGTGTCAGTCTCCTAGATACAAAAATAATGACATGTATCATTAGACAAGTATCATGTCATAGTATTGTCATTGCGATAACTTAAGTTATGTGAACAACTTATAATCATTGCTAAAGTTTTCCTTTTTAAAAGTCGCTTTTAATTACCAATAAAATTCCATCTTTTCACATCAACTTTAGGTTACTACCAAATCATCATCTATAGCGGCGACGGAAAATATTATGCTTTAGCAATTTTGCATATCGTTACATGACTTTTCCCAACAAAATTTAAAGTGATGATATGTGGTGACATTTTTGGCATTGCTATAAGACTTTTTTAAGGTGACATAAAACTTTTGACAACGACAAAAATTGTTACAAAATATCGTATTTTTAGTAGTGATAATCTTATGTTTTTCATTTCTTAGATCCAAACATAAATTAATTTATTATTTGGCCAACTGGCTATTGTTTTTGATTAATTATAATCATAATATAATGCGCTGTTGAATAAAATCAGTGTCAAGTGCAATGCACGCACCTCCACCTCGTGCAGTGCACGCACCACCACCTCTCCTCTCCATGTCTCACTTGTAGTAGTCAAGGGTTTTTGTTTATTATATATGTTAGATAAAATAAGACTTCATGGTAAGATATGAGAAAAAAAAATTTGGTGTGTCTATTAGGGTATTTTAACACATTATTATTAGAAAAAGAGAGTAATCTTTCGAACAATAAACTAAGATCCTCCTTAAAATCATTGTGTGTCTTTATTATTATTGTTGTTTTCATTTTACTTTTTTAAAATTATAATTTACATGGTATATAGTAATTAGATTATAAATTATCTTTCGCCTTAATTAAGTTTTGAACCTTATATTTTAGTCATGCAATCATTTTAGTCTTTTGTAGCTTTAATTTACTGAGTTTAATTCTTTAATTCATCGATTATATATCCATTATTATCCTTAAGTAAATTTTATTCATGCTGTTATGATAAATGAAATGTCATAACCTTATATAAATGAAAAATAACAATATATAGCATGCAAAGTAAAATATAATTTTCGGCATGTTAAACTTTAATATTTCACCATGCTTGTAATCTCCAATATTATACATAACCATTAGCCCTAATTATTGAGAATTTTTGTTACAAAGATGTCGCACAATATTAATATTCGTGAAGAAAAAACAGCATAATGCCTAAAGCAAGAACAACAAAATCAACAAAACAACTACAAATTAATTTACTTTATTTTAGATTTTGCATATTAAGTTCAATCCAAAATTGGTTTTTATATTAGAATTGTATAATTTTTTTTCTTATTGATTATACTTTGAACTTGATCTTTATAATTTTTTTCATTTCCTTAATTGAAGACCATCCATCATAAACCGGTTGCGCCATTATAAGTGTGATCAATGTGATAAGAAGTTCCCAACTATTAGAGGTTTAAAAAGCCATCAAAGTAATTACCACAGTAAGAAAGATGAATATGTTGAAGCCCTTCCACACACGCACCCATTCAACCTTCTCAGCAGTATATTGAAGCTTCTCTAAAGAAGGCACAGCTCGGGAATGATAAGATACAAATATAGATTCATCTATGATTGTCTATGTTAATATTTAGAGTTTATCATGTTTTTCCCCCTCTTGTTAGGATATATATTATCTTATTTCTTCAAATTAATAATTGAGTTTAAATGGAAATTATTGACTAATTAGGGTTTTAGCTCTTATGGGTAATAAATATCCTTATTAAGTGTCTATTTGAGCTTTCATATATGTTTTGGTTGATAAAAGAATTGTTTATAAAATTTGTGTTTGAAATATTCTATAGTACTTGTTAACTTTCGGTTTGAGTAATATTAATTGTAATGTGGTATTTTAATTTTCATTTTGAGCTAATTATATTAAGTTTTTTCAATCAATATTTTTAAGTAAAGTAATTGGTTAATGTTTAAAGTAATTTATATATCTATCTACCACATTTATTTATATATACAAATCAGAGAGCTTGAGTGGGAGATAAAGTTAACAGCCCTCTCCTCTGTACATATCAAAATTAGAAGGAAGATTGCACCTGAAAAAAGGCTGCGGTTTTGCTAAAAGTAAGCTTGAATTTGTATCATTTATTTATTTATTTATTCATAATTTCAAGCAAAATCTAGATAGATTGATCTTGATGTCGATTGCTTATTTGTTTAATAATGAATGTTAGATGTGAAACACTAAGACTTGACAATGCAATTCATAATTTTCTCTATGTTGTAAACCAATTTCCCAATTAATTTTGCACTTCTGTTACATGTACACCCTTATTTCATACACCATACATACACTGATATTATAATACTGTGGGCCCTATACAATAACCACCTCATCCACTCTCTCCCCCACTTTCACCAAGAAACACGTGAAGTGTGTTTGTTTTGAGCGATATGATGCAAACACTTTGTATGAATCCATTTTTTTTTTTTATGTAACCATTTTTATTGTAAATACTTCAGTAAATATATGAAAAATTTTGTTTTGGTCACATAACCTACAATGAATCAATTTTTTTTTCGTGGATTAAGTTGTTGAAATGTTGAGAATGTGATATGTGATCTGTGGATAATATTTGAGCATATGTCCACTTAATGTTTGCGCATATGCCCACTTAAAGTTTGTATTATATATCAGATTCCCATTCTTTTTTTGCATTTGTAACATACAAATAATCATTACATCACACCATCTAGTATTTAATCGTTGGAGTAAATAAAAATTCAATTTGTGTCAAAAAAAATGTATACAATGCTATATGAATTATTTCTTGAAAGGTTGAGAATGTGCCAGAATGCACATCCTCTTCCTAAAAACAAAGACATTTTGTGTGTGACCTATACATAATGTTTGCATATATATCCACTTAATATTTGCGCTTATGCCCACTTAAAATTTGTACTGCACATTAGTATCTTCATTTTTGTGCATCAGTGACAGACACATTCTGATTATATCTCATCATCTAATGTTTAATCATTAGAGCAAATAAAAAATTCAATATGTGTCAAAAATTTATAATGTTTTATTTTATGTATTATTTGTTGAAAGGTTGAGAATGTGCCAAAATGCACATCCTCTTCCTAAAAAAACAAAAACATTTCTGTGGTCTTGTGGGTAAAGTTTGCATATATGTCCACTTAATGTTTGCATTTATGCATATTTAAAGTTTGCACATTCTGCAACAAGTCATATTCTGTCTTTTGTGCATTTGTGACAAACACACACTGCTTATCACACCACCTAGAGTTTATTGATGATATCTACCAAAAATGTATCAAAATGATAATATATATACATTAATTGTTCAAATGTTGGCGATGTGCCAAAATGCACGTCCCCTACCTCGAACAAGGCATGACCTGTGTCGCGCTCATAATGTTTGTGCTTAAGCCCTATTAATGTTTGCACTTATGTCCATTTAAAGTTTGTACAATCTATTTTCTGTCATATAAAACTTCAGAACACTGTAATTTCACATCATCATCAACAATCAAACACTCTCCATGGAAATTCATCAAAAAAAGGTCCAAAAATTACCACATATTCTTGTATTGCCATTTTCGATTACTAACCAACTGAGATTACGATTGTATAAGTTTTGATTGTCGAATTTGCACTCGAAACTTTGATTTCCATGGATGATTATGGTTTCCATGGAGCTCGCATTTTGCTTAAGAGGTGGTTATGGAGGATTTCGAATTCCATGGAGCTATCGATTTCAATTCAGAGGTGGTTGAGGACGATTCTGTTACAATATGGTTAAGAAACCATCACGTATGAGATTCTGATTCAAATTAGAGTGCGTGTGGGAGTGCGTATTTTTCAAATAAGGAAAGTCTATTGTATTCCATATTAATTGATAGTGAAACTGTATAGAACAGTGGCGTATATATGAGTGTATGAATATTGGATGTACATAGAGCATTTTCGTTAATTTTGGGCTATTTAAATCAATATTTAACCAAACAATGATTTAATGTAATTGTCATCAATTGATTTAATCAGATGATAAACAATTTTATAATTTATATACGAGTAAATTAGAAAATTGAAATTGTTAATGTATAAATTTACTTTCATCACCAGCATATGAAGAAATACAAATTGTATCAAATAAAGTCATGTTATATAATAGTAGGTCCCCAAAAAAAAATCAAATCTTTGAACGTTAGATTCTGTATTTCATTATCATTTGCAACAACATTGGCCATAGATTTAGACATTTATATAGGCTTCTGACTTGGTCCTTCCACCTGACACTATTTTCTTAGTTTAGCCTCTAATTGTCTTAAGTAATTCTTTAAATAATCTAACTATTTTTTTAAGACATTAGATAAAGAGATTAACCTGTTATTTTCTTATATTAAAGAATTAAATAAGACACATAAAATTCAAAGATCAAATAAGATATTAACTCATGGTTATATAAATATCAATTAAAAGAATCTTAAAGGACGCACGTAATCGATGTATGACTTTGATGCAGCGATGCATGTGAATTAGTTTAAAAAGACGAGTATATATATCGTGGATATTGGATAGCAAATCTCAAAGTAAAGAAAAAGATGAGCATTTTTTTTGTCATGCAACTTGCTGTGTTGACAAAGGGCTTAGTATTATCAATTATTATTCATGATCAATTTGTACAAATTCTTAGAAACTCACATTGATAGAAAAAGTCTGCATTGAAATAAGTCCCCGTATAGAATAAGAATTGCTGATGTGATGGGTAGGCGTGAAAACTAATTCAAGAGGATGAAGGTTTGTTAGACGAGTGATGATAGATTTATTCATTAAATATAAAATATTGTGTTGATTTATTAATCATAAATCATTTAATTAAATTTTAATAGGATTCGTGTTTTGTTGAAATTGCATTTAATGATAGATAATAAGTGAGTTGCTACAATATTCTATGTTTAATAAATATAAATAACATGTTTTTTTTTCTTAGATTGGCAATTAGGAAGATATGAGATTTTTTCTAAAGCTTAGTTAGAGGGAACATATATATAAGTATAATTGAAAAAGGAATTTTGACTTATTGAATGAAGTTTCTGTACCTGCATGTGTTGAAAAATATAGAATTAACGGAAAAAAAGAAATAATTGGGGAAAGTGTATATATTTGCTAGGTGGGCCTTGGCCCATTGACTCATTTGATAACTAGATGATCTGCAGTTAGTTCCCCAAGGCCCAACCAAAGCCGAAACCATTCTTCATTCACACCATTAGCAATATAACTCAATGTATCACGAATGAGTACAGAAAAATAGTAATTTTTAAAAATCATGCCGCCTAAAAGCTTAATTTATTCGGTAGAAATAATTGAATGATTTTATATTTAAATTAAAATTTAATATATTTATCAAAAAAGTATGAGTGATAAAACTTAAACCCTAAATTACTTGGTCATGTTTCAATGATAGTTGACAATGTATATTATTTTGATGTGATGTAATTTGAGTATTTAATTGCATGGTAAAATTTTTATAATATTCATAAAATTATTTAGCTGTTTTTATTTAAAATTGTTTGGGAGAAATAATTTTTAAGACTATCTATAGTTATTAGCTCTTTTGGCGTTTCGTATTTTCTTACATATGATTTACAAAATATATGTATTTTTACTAAGTTTAAGACCAAGCAAGCAGGGCTTTTTTAATAAGAATCTATATGTGATTGTTGTTTATAATAACAAGGAAAAGACTATACTTAGATTTTTTATTAGTAGGCTTTTTATCTTCTATCATCCAACTTGCTTTATTTATGCTTTCATATAGGGGGCATTTCATTTAAGTGCGTGCCTCCAAACTAGGGTGCAAGAGGATACTCCATCACACTCTTGCGTGCTAGGGTAGGTTTTGGGTATAGTACCTATATGTTGATTTATTAATTTGTTACTACAAATATAAAATCACAATCAATCTATCACACACATGTGTGTGTGTGTGTATATATATATATATATATATATATCAATCTATCACGTATGATTCAGTGTAATTAATATCAAAACACAAAGCATACTTTTCTTCACCTACTAGTGCCCGTGGCTCTATGCACAGAAGAGGAAAAAAATCTCTTCAAAGAAATTTGTTTATAAAGTTCAAATTCAACAATATTTTTTAACCAAGTGTTTTCATGGTTAGCGGAAGTAACTAAACTCACACCAAATATTTTTGTAAATAAGAATTAAATTCATACCACATAATTAAGAGATAATGAGTTATCAATATTGTGCCAAGCCTCCTTATTAATACAAATTAAGCTATATTATATGTTTGATAAAGAATAGCTTGATTTTGTTAATATTTTTTTAATCATTCTTCCTTTTTAAGGTACATTTTATTGCTAAATTTCTAATTGCATATCTAATATATATTAAAGTTTTAAAATTTGTAATATTATTAAATTTATTCTTAAATCACTATTAATTTTAGACAATTTTTTTTTATGCTCTTGTATTCAATTAAAGCGAGAGATAATGAAAAATGGATGGAGTAATATCTTTTGCACGTATGTAGTAATACAAGACCGATAAAGAATATCTTTGTTATATAATAATATAATGAGGAAAGACATTATGTAGGACAGGAGGCGGAGCCTAGTTACACAATGAGTGAGTCTATGATCTTGGACGACAATAATATTTGAGTAAGATGGCGATAATAGATATTTGCAAAGGTACCATAACACTTAAGCAAGAATTTGAGTGAAACAAGTTAATTGTATAGAATGAATACGTTATCTTAGAGTTACGGCCAAATTAGCCTTTGATACTTGAGTTAGTTACTGAAGTGGTAACTTGTATGCTAAGTTATGCGCATTAGAATCCATGAGGTATATTACAGAGATCACGTGTTTTTGTCAAAAGCCATTGGTTCTTTGATTGTTAACACTCGTCCAGGCCATGTCTCCCATGACAGCGCGCACACATTGTCCCTGTCGTAAGTTGCTTCACGGACTTGAGCTTAAATAGATCGGGATTGGGGTCTGAGCGTGTCATATGGGTCTCAACTTATTGGACCAATTTTGGGCTTAAGAATTTATCCCATAACAATTTTAATTATTATAAAATGATTGAAATACTACTACTGTAAAATAATTGAACTCAAATATACATAGGGGGGAGAGAGAGAATTTGTAAGAGAGAAGAAAAAGAGGTTTTTTTTTTACATTTGCATTCCTTTTGAAGAAATAATTATTCATAATGTGGACAGTACAAAAAAATTATCGATGTATGATTTTTTTTAAAAAAAATAAAATTTAGAAGCCTGAAATTGTCATCCTCTATTACAATTTCAACCCAAAAAATCATACATCAGTAATTTTTTTGTATTGCCCATATCGTAGATAATTGTTTCTTCAAAAGCCACAATAATGTATATACCCCAGGAAAAGACAAGGATAGTGGGGGAAGGGCTCATAGCAGCATGATTGAGGATGGAAGGGGTACCTTTACCGAGGGCAATGCCAATGGCAGAAAAGCAAAAGGGTTAAAAAAAGTAAACGGAGTGAGAAAGTGGAAACATCCCACATCAACTCAGCACAGACGGCCACATGAGTAAAAATTATCCCCCAATTTACTAACCACAGCTCCCTATCAAATATTTAGTGAATCCAGGTGCATACCAACATACCGACTTAAATACTATAATTTAACAATTATGTTAATCAGTGTTTCAAATTAAATTACTATCAATTTAAAAGTGAAAAAAAATATCAAATAATTCTTTCTATTTTTTTATCTTAAATCAATTATTATAAAGAATTTTTTTATTAATCTTGACTTATATTTAATGTATTTTGATTAATGATTAAGTAGATTTTATAATCATATATTAAACATGCATGTGAGTATGACTATAAAAGAATTTTTCTCATATAAAATCTGACCCTTTGTTTGGATGGAGAGAAATACAGTGGAAGAGTGGAAAAAAATGAATAAATAAAAAAGAAAAAAAATGTATGCTTCCTACGTCAAATTATTATTATTATTTTTTATGACATAAAGAGAAAAATGGAAAAAAATATGACTTTTTATTAAAATTATAATTATATCATTTTTTTAGTAAGTGGTACATGGCATGTCATTAAAAAATGTAAAAAAACAAGTAAAAAAGTACATCCAACCAAATAATAATTTCTTTTTTTTTTTATAAAAGATAGTAACCACAAATAAAAGTTATTTACACATAATTATATATTTTTTTCTTTGACTTTTTTTCTCCAATTGAACACTAAAAAAAAATTCATTTTTTTCTTCTTATTTTATTTCTTCCCATTGTCTCTTCTCATTCTAAGAAAGAGTCAATGTCTTAAAATATTTAAATGTATTCAATTTTTATCTTATTTAATAATTAAAAAAAATTTAGGTGATGAGTTAAAGATTTTAAATATTACTCATTCAATTTATATTCTTAGAACATTGATTACAAGAATCTTAAATCTCATACAATTATAATTAAAAATATATATATTGACAAGTATCTTTAAAATAATTATAAAAAAATCATAAATTATAATTTGTATTAAAAAATATAAAATTTATATGTTTTTTAATACCATTTAATCAATGTTTTATAAATTTAACTTATTTTATTTTGTAAAAAAAATATTAATTAGTAAAACCGTTAATAAAAAAGTGAAAGGAAGAAAAGAAAAGAAGCAAATGTGTGATTGTAGTGGAAGCCACCTAAGCAAGCTAAGATTAGGGGGTTGAGTACGTAGGGTGTGTGTAGGCAGCAATAAGTGCTTTTTTTTGTTTGATTGTTTGTTGTGGTGTGATAGTATTTATAATAAAATATAGAATATAGAATATAGAATATAGAATAGAAATAGAGGGTGCACATGACAAGGTTCTGCCTCGAGCCCTTCAAAGATGAACACTATAGCTAGCACCCACCACCAAATCCATCACTCTGGGTACTTCTTGTTCAATGTTGGGTTTGTGTGTTGTCTCTCTCTCTCTGTCTCTGTTCTTTTTGTGTTTTCTTTTCTCTTTCTATCACCTCGGCCACGCGCTTTCACACTACTCTTGTTGGGGCCCACTCGCGGCAGAGAGACAAGCGGGCGGCGCGTGTGCTGTTTTCTTGGGTCTGCACACTGCTCTGCTCCAACAACTGCTTACACTTGTCTACTATCTACTCAACATCAGTGACTCACCTTAATTATACTTCTTTTAGTTAACCAAATAGTTATCCTATCTTACATGAAATATATTTACTACATGTTTTAACACTAATATCTACGTTCATTTCTTAATTTATATGTGTATACACACACACATACATACATACATACATATATATATATATATATATATATATATATATATATATATATTTTAAACATTATTGTTATTTTTTTATATTCATTTATAATTCAATATATTTATACATTTTTATTATATTGTGAATAAGTTTATAAAAATAAAAATGATTAACATTAAAAAAATAGAGAGAGTAGTATAAATCAAAATCAATAATAAATAATATTTTTAAAACACACATTAAATATATTTTAAAAGTATACACAATTTTTTTTCTTATAAATTCGTTCAACATAAAAGTTTATTTTAACTCGTGTTTTATTGGACCTCCAAAAGTAGTGAGACGAGTTAATCCACCTTAAAGTATTATAATGTTTGTTTGATTTTAAGATTGAGTGTTCCAAACTTAAGTTTGACAAACTAAAGATGACTTTGTACAATGAGTCGTCCTATTTGGTTATTTTTTAGTTTACTAAACTTAAGTTTGAGTTGCTCTAAACTTAAGTTTAATAATTAAAAGGCAAACTTGCTTTTCAGTTTACATTTAAAATTGAAAATGAGAGATTACATTTTTTAACTTTTCAAAATATTAACTCAAATTATATTAATTTATCTTAAAATTATATTATGTCTTTTTTTTATATTTTTATCTTTAAAAATACTTTTGTTTTATCTCATCCAAATAAAAACAATTCTCTCAAACTTACTTTTAAAACATTCAAACCAAACAAAAATCAATCCTTCCAAACTTAATTCCTTCAAAAGTAATTCTATAAACTTAATTATTCTCAAACTTAATTCCTCTAAAAGTTAAATCAAATGAGTCTATAGTTGTCTGCACATATTTTTATCTTTGCAAATCTTAAACTCAACCTCTATTAAAATAGAGACAAATAATTTATCTGTCACCCTATCAATATTGTATAATATTGTATTAATTTTATAGAAGTAATTACAAATGAAAAATATTATTTATACTTATTATATATGAGACATCATACTGACTCACTATTTATTTATCATTTGATGATATCTTATTGAATGCAAGTCTCTTTAAAATTTCATTTAATAATACATAATACGAATCTACACAATATCACATATATGATTAGTCCAAATAACACACATCACTTATCAAATTTTTCTCATATTAGTAATGAAAATTGAAAATACATTTGCTAATCCCTCCCATCTTACCTATCCATAACAATGCATTTTACTGCCACTTTGTCAACACATTTGTTAGTCCTTTATGTCATTAGTATGAAAATACAAATAATAGAAATTTTTCTAAATGATTTAATTGTGCAGAACTTTCCAGTATTAATTAAATCTCTGATGTTTCTCTGTAGATTATATCATGTAAAACTTTAACACAAAAATACTTCGTTCTTTTTGTAATATATAGGGGGTGGGGGTATGATATGAACAGAGGAGAAGGGGCAGGGATGGTACACGTGTCTTGATCTCTATATTTTGGGTCTGTTCATCGATGGAATGCATGCAATTTGCTGAGTAATTTGGTGACGGACCCCCTTCCAGATCTGGGAACATTGTTTATATTTAACTTTTGGGATCTAGGTCCCTCTCATGCCTTTCTTCTGCTGTTACATTCTCCCTTAAAATCCTCACCTTTTTCCCCCTTCTACCACTAATATACGTACTTCTTGCAGTATCTTATACTCTTATTGAATAGTCTTATTAATTTTGCCAACTATGGTCAATCAATAGTGTGCCCGTATTAATTTGAGTTATAATTGAATTCTGAATGTCCTATCACAAGCTAGGGACCAAAAAAAAAAAAAATCTACATACTATGATCTATAACAAAATTTATATCGACACAATTTTGAATCTAATGTCATTGAATTTATGTAGTCCAATCTTGCAACGTACCACTGTTTTGTTATTTTTATGCATTTGGTAGTACTAGAACTAGCACTAGTCCTAATAGCACATGCAGTTTTGAGGCTAAGGCTTCACAAAGTGGACCAATCCCTACCTCTACTTAGCCTATACATGAATTAAGTGACTTTAGGCCCAAAAAAAACATAATGTATGTCAATGGCCCTAAGTTGCACTCAACATGTGAAAATTAAGAACAATATAAAAGGACACTAAGCATTAAGGGTATGAAGTGAAGATGAATTGGATATATATATAATTGATATATCATTATTCTTTATATGTTTTGTTTGTAGCTACTTGTTCTTCATGCCCATTAATCAATCGTAACGGAAGAAAATAATGATGTTAAATGGTGTTTGTTTGGTTTTCAGGTAAATATATTTAGAATTGAACTATCAAAAATAAAATTTTTCACTTTTAAAATTTTAAAATTAATTTTCAGTGTTCTCATTTAAAAATCAAACATGCTAGTATAAGGTGGATTTGTTGAATGTTGTTTATGTCCCAAAACAATCAACAATTTACATGCAGGTGGGGGTGAAAATTGAGATGAAGTTGTTTGTTGTTATTTTGGGAGGCAGGGCATGTGGTTGGGCTCGAGTTTGGCCCATATTAGAATGAATAGTCATTGTGTCAAAAAGCTAGGGCCTAGAATACGTGTAATGCGTTAAATCACCTATATATATAGCACATAGTATAGATTTAAGTGTAGAGTGGTCCCAAAAAAATATAGTACATAAGAAAAGATGAGAGGCTGGGCTTGATTGCGTGATTGGGTCAGTGATTCAGTAGATTCAGGTACAGTACAGTCCCCTACACAACACTACTGCATCTCTTGTAGTAGTGTACACTCACTATCATGGCTAAAAATCCAACACAACCCTATCTCCCCATTTCTTCCCTAGTCAATCACAGGAGCACTTATTTATTTTTTATTTTTACAATAAAAAGATGATAATTTGACAATAATAAATATATAATCTTTTTTGGTCTTGAATTATTTGTTTGTATATAAAAACAGCCAATTTTGGCTGGCTATTGGGCCCCCCTTCAAGATATGCAAATTGATAGTCCAACAAGGATGCTTCAGTTGATTTTTTGGACATGTCACACCAACACTGACCCATTTGCCGTAGTTATTATATAAAACAATGACTAAAATATATTTTTAGTTTAACAAATAATTATTTTTTGGGTTTTATTTGCACTACCATCTTTCTTTTGTCTTTTTTTTTTTTTGGCTCCTATGGTTCAAAATTTTAGTTTTTAATAAATATCTAAGAATATGTTTAGTTCTTATTACTATAAACTAGTGATTGCTTATCAGACACTTAGGTAGGCACTTATGTACTTATTAAGATGGTTTATTAATTTAAAATGATTTTAGAGAATAACATAAAACAATTTAGGTGAGAAAAATTATGAATAAATGTGACAAAATATTTTTAAAAAAGTAGTTATTTAGTAGAAACTTGTATGGGGATAAAATAAAAATAAAGAGTTAGACAATATGAGGTAGTTATTTTGTGTAATTCTTTTTATAATACAGTATAACTAAAATTTTATTTTTGATCCTTATAAATAACTATATTAAAAAGTATTCTTTTGAATTTTGTAAATCTTCACATAACTACTGAATCTACCGACAAGGACCAAAATAAAAAACGTTTGAAAAAGAGAGTTTAAGAGCGAAGAAATTTTTTTAGAGACCAAAACAAAGTAACTTATATCTATATAAGGACTAAGAAATAAAATATTTTATTTTTGGCAGAAAAAAAGGTGCATTTTATTGTAAAGAATGCCCCAAGTTAATCAATCAAATCAAAGGCACGCGTGATGTGAAACAGGGAAAGGTTTTGTTTTCGGACAAGTGGCTTTTTAAGGGGATAAAGGGATGGTCCGGGCCTTACTTTAATCATTGTGGGGGCTAAACCAAGTGTTAATTGGATAATAATAGCTGCAGTTAATAGCTACCAAATTAGCCGTCTTAACCTTTCCGAGATACATTCTTTCTAGCCCAAGTAGCCAGCCTCGGAGTTTCAATCACAATCACAATCACAATCACAATCTCACCAACCATCTATCACTTCCTAGCAGCGAGCGTGCTCCCCTGGACCGACCTGTCTCTTTGGTCCAAGGAAGTTGATAATTTTAATTTTTAGGCGACTCTTTAACAAAATAGGTATAATTGCTTTATTTACAAACTAGTCCTTTCTTATACAATTAATCAACTTCTTTCCTCTTGTGTTTCTCTCTCTTCACTCAGAGGGGTGGCGCACGACGACAGCGCCGCTCTTGCAACCTCAAATCGCCGCATCACTGTCCTCATGCTCGACCTCTTCACCAAAGGCCATTGATCTTGCCATTGACCCAAACATACCCTATAGATGCGGCAAAGCATGACGGCGGCATAGTGAGGACCTTGGGTGTGTAGATCCATCTGCGATGGTGGTGGTGGTGTAGATCTGTCGACCCCCTCGTGCCCTCGCCGACAAGTCCATCCATGTCATCGACCTCTCCCCCACTGGTGACTCCCTCTACACCAGTAGCACACCGCTGAATCCGCCATCGCAGAGCCAGCCTCCCACCTCGTCCTCGTCTATCTCCGTTTCAGATCTCTTTTCTACTTCAGATCTCAAGTGTGCTTCCAGAAATTTTTGTAAAGTAAATCTATTTTCTGGGCTTGTGTTGGATATTATTTTGATTTTTTTGTTATTGTGGAAGATTATTAATAAATTGTTTGGATTTTGGAATTGTTTATGATGGTGAACTAAAAAAGGGAAGAAGATTGTTGATGTTGATTACTATGTATTTTGGTGTTTGATTCGGTGTCCTTCGTTGTAAATATTGGATGGCTAAACTTTCTTCTACCTGCGTCTGTTGTCTTCTTCGTTGTGCCATACATCTGCTGCTTTGAGTTGGAATTGGGTTTTCGGTGCCTTTTTTTTTTTTTTCATTGCTTTTTAGTGCATAAATCCTTTCTTTTTAATGGAAGTTGTATAAATTTTAGACACACATCTTGCATTTTCATGGTTACATGGTGATGGTGGTTGATGGAGGCCGGTGGTTTATGGTGGTGGATGATGGACGCAGTGGAGGAGGTCACCAAAGAGGGGGTGATGGCGCAAGCAGGGGAAGCAAGAGAAGTGGTGGTTGCAGCTTGCCGGAAAACTTCTTTAAGCTAATCACTCGATTTGCTAATATCAAATAAGTAACCATTGTTTAGAATGAGGGAATTTTTGTAACTTCACCGTTTACAAAAAGGGAAATAATAAATCAGGGACCAAAATACAAAATTATAATTTTAATATTCAGTTCTCAATGGGTCGAAAACATAAATTCTATTCCAGCAATCTCAACCCTCAATTCAAATTTTAATGGTCGCGATAGCATGCAGCAACTTGGTGGAAACTTATCAGACCATTGGAGACTCCTCCTCACTTCATATCATTTAAGTTACTATAAAAAAAAATTAGTTACTACTACTAGCTAGACCCTGAGTTCACCCAAAAGAAAACATGAAGTTCATGAGCATACTCACAAAGTGCATTTTTTTTTTAACTAAGGATATCTACTACAAATAGCTTCCTCATTCTAAATGATAGATTGTTAGTGACGAAATATTTTTCCATTTTTATGAGTAAGAATTTAAGCTTTAAATGCATTTCATCGCTCTTATGAATTTCTTTAAATTATTTAAAAATTCTTATTTTTATTTACTAATAATTTGCAATACATGCGAGATTTAAAAAAACACATACAATATATAGTTAATGACTAGGACAACAGAAATATTAAGATAACAATTAGAATTTTCAATACAGTTTAGTTTTATTTATTTATTTATTTTTTATTATTATTATTATTATTATAAGTTATGAAGAAAAATTATTAGAAGAACCAAAGTTACAACATTTCAAAGTTGTTGGGCACTTTAAGGAGGTAAGGCAACTAATGAAAATTTTACATAAATTTTTCACTCAGGATTCCATTAGTAAGAAATATGAACAAGCTAATATGTTTTTACAAAGAGCTAGAAGTTTGGATGATTAGTTAATTACTTAAAGGGCGAAATTTGTTAGCATTTTTAAAAATAAATTTTTTAAGAATAACATTTAAATATGTTTAGTTCACAGATTAAATTTCTAAGAATCTTATATGAAACGCCTAAGAATGAATTATTCCTGCATTTGGTTGACATTAATATTCTTAAAAATATTTTTTATTTTTCAAAAAATACCCAATTAATTAAAATAAAAAATTCATCATTACACACATTAAACTCATATTTAAATATAATTTACATGTAACTAAATATTTTCTCAACTACCTAAAAAATTATTTATTCTCTCAACTTTCTCAACTTTTTAGTAATTAAAAATAAATATATAATTTTTCTTATTTTTCATACTACATGTAATTACTCAAATTTCATGAAAAATGTTTGACAATAGCAAAAAAAAAAAAATAGAACATATAAAAAATAGAGCAAAAAAATAGACCAAATTATACAAAAATGATGCTCAAACAAAACAAATAAAAAACATAGCAAAAAAGAAAACATAGTCATCCAAAACAGAGCCAAAATAGTGGTTCGCGGAATGCATACCTCTGAGTGCTGGTGGTGGTGGCGGAGGACATGGTGGACGCTAGAGGATGTGGAGGCTGCAGACGATGTTGGAGGATGCGGCAGACGACGCGACGCAAACACAGCGAGAGAGGCCGCGACCGTATGCAAGAGGACGTCAGAGGGTGTGTCACTGGCCTCCTGCTGCGGTTGCAGTGCAATGGCGGACAAAGGGAGGGAGACAAACAGGACAACATCAGATCTAAAATGGGAGAGGTTGATGATGATTAGGTTAAATTTTTGGAGGATAAAATTGGGTTTTTAATTTTAATTAAGGGCAAGTTTGTAAATAAACATTTTCAACAACATTCCTTTTCCATTGGAATGTTATAATCCCATGGAGAAGGTGAGATTAGAAAATTAAGAAAAAATGAGTGTTTTTGGATTCCTTAGAATGTGACTTTTCCGGGGAATGTTTTTTCACTTTGCGAACCAAACGCAATAATTTGTATTCTTGAGAATGTTGGCATATTCCACGAACCACATGGGGCCTAAAGGATTGATGGCAAAACGAAGTATGGCATGATTTACCTATAACACCTAGCACACATGATAAAGCATTATAGTAAATGAAAGCAGGTAAATGGTTGACCCAAATAAATTACAGACTCGTATCATAAGAAGATGCGAATTTTAATATGTAAGTATTTCACGCTCAATGAATCAAGGACATACAAAAGAAAAAAAAAATTAGTGCATTGAAGATTAGCTCAAATCATTTTTTTTCTCCTCCAATTTTTGTGGTGGCTTGCGAGCTAACTCGTCAACTCGTGAACATTTTAGTAAATAGGGTGAACATAAATTTTTAACTTATCTAAAAAATAAACTTAACTTGGCTCATTTAAATGCAATTTATACGTGAGTTGATTCGGCTCGGCTCGTTTGTCATCCCTAAAAGAAATTATGAATAATTGCCTTTGTTACATTCTTTTTTGTCAACAAGGCCTTTGTTACTTTGCTTTGGGCTGTTCCTTAGCTTTCTTTGCCCCATCTTTACATGCTCAAGTTTATTTTTATTGTAGTATAAATAAATAATAAATAAAGAATTGTGAGAATTGTCTTTGACTTTAAGAGATCAATACCTAGAAGTTAAACAAATTGGAGGGAAGGAGAAAAAAAAGAATGAATTTAAATTTATAGTTTATAAATATTTACTTTAAAATATATATCTTAATAGAGTAAATTAAATAAATGTATTTTAAAAATAAATTACATTTAGAATGGGTGGTGTAACTAACTAATTTGTTTATATATATATATATGTATGTATATAGTGGTTGGTGTAACTAAATATTTAAACTTAATTGAACTTTTTGGTACACGCCTAGAATGTCCACCGATGCGGGCTCAGTGACTAAGCCCTTCGCTGACTTGTAGACACCTCTTAGGATGGGAAGCTGACCTGAAAAAACTTAATTAAATCACTTATTAACATATTCAATATTTCTTTAATTGATACTACAAATCATAAATAATTTAACATTACCAATATAAGGTTAGTCAAAATTGTAGGTATTTCGACCACTTAACTAGGAAATATAAAAAATTTCTTTTAACATTATTCCTTTCATTTTATTTTATATTCACTCTTTAATCCCTTTCTTTACCCAGATCTTTGCCACCACAACTCTTGGCGACAACGGCCGTTGAATTTTGGCCGTTGGGTTTTCAGCCTATAAATAGACTCACCCTCCATTATAAATTCACAACTCAGTATATACAAACATGTTCTTCTCCATACACACTTTTTTTTTGCTCACTTTATTTTCCTCTCACACTATGTTTGATAATAATTTCAAGTATTGGCTGATTGGTTAGACTTGTGTGTACAGGGGAGTTTAAATTCCTAACAAGGATTTTGGCAGATAATTAGAAACCAATTGTTTAAATTCCTAACAAGGATTTTGGCAGATAATTAGAAACCATTTGTCTGATGTGGTTCCGTGTTGTTTGATATGCTGTTTGTACATGCGCTATGCATTGAATGTCGAAATTTGTTTGTAGAATTTTTAATATGGGCTCCACTTCATTTGAGGATATAGAGCATGTTTGGTACTAGCTTATTTTGGGAATTTTAGTCCTTTTTTTTCTCCTTCTAGAAGCTATCTCGTAAAGATTTTGATTATGGGTTGTTTTGAACATGAAATAAGCGAATTCAAAGAGACACATAACACCGACAGTATAAACGAATTAAGAGCTCTATTATTTTGCTTCTTGTAAATGTCCTTGGTGGACGTGACGAATGCTTTGTTTTGGACTATGTATGAGTTTGATATGATAATTACGATCGCTTCTTCAGTCTTAGTTTAATTGTAGGCCACAACATTAGTGGGGTGACATCTTCTGCTCCATATTTGTGCAGAAATTTCAACAGTCAGTAGACTCAACTGCAATGACAGGTGGGTTATATATGCACATCACGTGTCTTATTAGTGTTGTTCTGCTCTGTTAAATTAATAATTTGTGCTCTTGTGTCTTCATGTGCTCTTCTTCTCTTCCCTATTGCTATGGAATGGATGAGTTCATGGTTTAGGAGAAAGTGATCCAGTTGTTGGATAAGCATAAATTTCCTTTTCAATTCTAGCCATCAACTTAAAATAACAACACAACGTAGGTGTCAGATTGAGAAAAATATGATTTGTGAGTATTAGGTTCAATAAATGCTTTAGAGGATCCTTGCTCTAATTAATGGCAGTTTCCTCCTATGTTTCTTTTGTATGCAATGTCACAGTGCCTGCTAAAGCACCAGAGCTTTATTTGGATACAAGAAGGCTAATTGAAAAAACCATTCGAGTATGTGCATGCCTTTTTTTTTTTTTTTTTTTTTTNTAAAAAAAAAAAATATTTTCCACCTTTAGTTTTATACTTTGTTCTTCTTGCTTCCTTTAAGAGTTACCCGGAACCATACACAGACAAGCTCCTTCCTGATTTGCATCCTTAGGAGAAAGATGTGTTTACACTTGTTCTAGATTTGGATGAAACATTAGTTCACTTTGACTGGGCGTTAAGGCTTCAACTGTAATTACTCTATTCTTTTTTTGTATCAAAATTCAAAAGAGATGAAAGATCTTATAAATAAACAATGTGATTGGTAATGTGATGCTTGTTTGGGGAACAATTTCATTAATGCATTGTATACCACAATTAAGTGGTAGCATTTACTTGATATAATATTGTGTTTTATTTACTTGGTATGTAAAGTGACAGACAGATTGACAGCATTTTAAAAGACCTGGAGTTGGTGCTTCCTTGAAACATCTAGCTCAGTTCTATGAAATTGTGGTGTATACAAATGAGTCAACGTTGGTAATATGATTTTGCTCCCTCCTCCGCATTCTAAAGGATACTTATTTTTCTTAACACTATTTTCAAAATTCATGCGTTCTTGTTTTTGTTGTCTTGTGCAGTATTTAAAGCATGTCATGGATGGATGGCCTGGATGCCAAACTCTGCATTCGATATGGACTACCAAAGCCAGCTACTAATTAGTTGATGTTACTGTTTAACGCTCGGTGGGTGTTTTTTGTTCTGGTACCTTTTGTCGGTTTGACACCACTTGTCCTCTGAGGGCCTTTTTGTATCTTTGTTGAATGTCTTTTTATATTTCTTTTTTCTGTCTTAAGAGTGTTATAAGAAGTAGTCTACTTATCTAAAAGAAAAATTCGAGTTGATATTATTGTTTTATTTTCCGATTTCTCTCTCCAATTCTTTAAGCTTTGGACATATTATTTATAATGTAATACGGAAAAGTGATTTATTTGCCACTAAAAAATTTGAATAAGAAACCTACATTGTTATGTCATTTACACTTGTTCTTCCCGTTTTATCCACATGCTTTGCAGGACGTCTCAAAACTAAACAGAGATCCAGCAAAAGTTCTTTACATTAGTGGGCATGCTTTGGCAAATTGCCTTCAATTTGAGAATTGTATTCCTATTAAACCATGGCAGGGTTACGATAAAGACGGCACGGCTCTTTTGGATTTTATACCATTTCTCGAGTGTAAGCATTTCATAATAAATTGAAGAATGAATTCAATTTTGAAATTGTTGTTTTTTGATTTTCATACCCATTTTGAAATCCTTGTTGTGTCTTTTAAAGCTTGTAAATTTTGCAGTTGTTGCCTAAAGTAGTCCGGCTGATATAATTAGACCAGTGCTACAGTCTTATAAAGGATATATGTGATAATCCGACTGAATTCTTAGGCGATCCAAGGAACATCCGAGGTAGCGTTTGAAGTTCGCTGCCTTTTAATCTAGCTAGAATAGCATCAAGATAAGAATATTTTGTCATTTCTTTCACAAAATTTTGAAAGCATACAACTGAAAATTAAAACAAGGAGAAGAATAATTTGGTTTGAGTTTTGACAGTCGTGCAGGAATGGATGCAATAGCTATGCGTGCTGGTGTTGCATTTTTTCCCTTTTGTTGGTTCTACTCTGATTGTTGATATTGTTTCTTCATTTTTTTTGTTTTTGTTTTTTAAATGATGCAGAAGAATGCAAAGTGTGTGGTGGTTACTTCTTCCATTTTTCCTTAGGAGAGATTGACGATCTTGATATTGTAGACGAGTTAGTAAAATTTTGGGTTGTCATCTTTTATCCATGATCGCTCTATAATTTTCACAAACACAAATCTCACTTTTTACGGGTTTAACAATTCTTTCACAAAACAATTAATCTTTTTCATGCTTGTCGGTTTTGTAATGAAAATATAAGGTTTTGTTACCTCCCCAACTATTTTTCCATTAGGGATAGTTTTATTCGCCCAAGAGCTTGCTTGTTGAAGAAAACTTGATCCAATTCCAGAGCTTGCTTTTTGAAGAAAAATTGATCTAATTTGGAATTGTTGGTATTTATGTTAATTAATCATATAATCAAATTAAAATATAAAATCGTAAATTTTATATATTATTATGAAATTTTAGTTTGAACAATATGTTTACATACATCTATTGATATTGTTAAATCCAAAAAGAATTATTATTAATAAGTGATTTTTTTTTTAAAAAAAAGCCACAATACAAACAAACCAAAAATATTTTGCAGAAATTATAAACAAGTGTGAAAATGTCATGAGTCGTGACTCATGAGTATACATGCGAGGAATG
>QANU01018688.1:474813-501385 GCA_003254905.1 Nissolia schottii
CTGGCGCCGGCCACCGTTGCTTCTCACCGCCACCTCCCTCACACTTTCTAGATAGGGGTGAACGGAGGAGATGGGGGCTGGGGGCTGGGGCCGCGCGAACTGGGTGGGTGAAGGCGCGGGTGGGATGAGGATGGGGCTGGGGGTAACGAGAGACGTTCTCTCTCTCTTTTTTATTTTTTATTTTTTTTATAACAGGCGGGTCATAATTCGGGTCGGGTCGGGTCGGGTCATGGGTTGGGTGTTGGGTTATGCCACGTGGCACCCCACGTGGCGCCCGCATCAGCGCCACGTCAGCCCAGTTAACCCTCACCCCACCCCAGGGACTAAAACCTAATTTTACAATTTTTCAGGGACTAAAAATTTTATGCAGGGACTAAAATCAAACTTTCTAATTTTACAGGGACTAAAAACATAATTAACCCTTAAAAATATTTAGTTTTTAATCCCTAACATATTATAAATGATTCGACTTTAATCCATGTCATTAATGGAACTCTCTAAACGACTAATGTAACTAACAAAGTGTTACGCCAATATATAGTGTTATGTGAGAAAAATAAATCTATCTAACATATAACCCAACTCAAACCCGACTCATAACTCGCTATTTGACTTGGATTGCAGTTGTGTGTGGTTCATGATTTGATAATAAATCTAAGTTAAATAATGGGTTATGAATCAGTTTGAGCCTGATTGAATTTGTTTATTTTGTTCACATATGAAATAATCTCTTACTCACGTCACAAGGCTCCACCGATGGCATGGACCAAATATTTTTAATATGCAAAAAACACTTGAAACTCACGTCCAGGGACAAAGGCAGAAATCGGACAAAGGGGACAAACAATAATAAAATATATTATTAAATAAATATTATAATATATATACACACACACATTAATACATAAAAAGATGAATAATTTTAATTAAGAAAAGATAAATATAAATTTATCAGTTGTTGCGAAATGTTTGATATGTTGAATGAATGATATGATGTAATGTTTCATAATTTTGCTAGAAAAAAAATGGTGATTCAATTCATAAGTTCATAGCAAATGGAATAGTTAGAACTATATTGAAATGTGTTGATTTGATTGCTTGGTGTCATTTTTTTACTATACTATTAGAACTATATAGAATTCAAGGTTAAATTCAGTTAGAACTATAACTAACAAGAATTAAGTCTAAAAGTAGTTCCTTTGTATTTAAAAAAAGTTAAGCAATCAAAACAAAAAAGTGCATAATTCAATTAGAACTATAGAAATGAGGGTATATTAGAATTTTACATGTATTCAAGTATAAATGTGGTTCCTTTGTATTTTAAAAAAGGTTAAGTAATTAAAACCAAAATGTACATTGAGTTGGAGTAGAACCTAAGGGGTGTAATGGCCAAGAGGCAAAACAAGTCACTAGGCTATCAAACCTTTCGATTCTAAATATGCATTACTGTGTGTGTATTGATTTTGGAAATTCATGAGGTGGCTACAATCTCTACAAACCCCCCTTGAATCCGTCCCTGCTCATGCCGGCAAAATAACTTAGAAATATAGCTCCTCCCCCCCAAATCCCATGAGCCTCTTATCCATTCTCATTTGATCATGACATCAAAATGGAAAAACTAACATTGAGTTTGGGGATAATCAAGCTTAAACTAATGACTTCCACCATGTCAAAGTGACATTCTACCGCTGAGTTATACTCCTTCACTTGTCCCTATCAAAAAATATAACTAATCTTAAGGCAAAGGGTTGATAAACTCAACATCACTATTCTTGAAAAAATTAAAATCAAACCCTCTTTTCACACTTACAACAAAAACACCAGTAGAAAAAGGTGAAATTTAAAAACCATACAAAACCAAGCTTTGAAACAAGGTCACTAGCCAATCATAAAGTAAAATTATCTTCTCTACCGCAAACTCCCATGACTTTAGGAAGGAAAAAAGACCAGGGATAATGCATTGACACAAGAAGAATCGCTTAGTGACTTTTGCTTCTTCTTAGGCACATTTTATCTCTTGGAAGAGCAAGAAACAAACCACTATATCAAGATAATTTTAAGAGATAATATACGTCCTCGCTTGAGCCTCATGTGCTGCTCAATAGACCTTATAATACCTTCTTCATGTCTTTCTCATTATTGATTGCCAGCCAATAACCATCTTCTGTGATAACAAATCAATCATCTATATTTGCAACTAAGCTTGTATTTCATGAGCACAATAAACACATTGAAATTGATTGTCAGACATGGTGCAATGAGCACTACAACAAAAGCACTATATAGAGGAGGTTTTATAGTGGAGGTTTTCTATAACTGCCAACAAATCAAGTTGAATGAGAACTTTTTCATTTTTACACTGATCATTTAATTTGAGGCAATTTTTTCCTCTAACTTGCGGGAGTTTTATTCCTAATAAAACTTCAATCCCTAACCCAGAAACCTCTCTCTACTTCAATTGCACCTTTTGGCTTTCTCAATAGCTTCTCCTTCTCCTCCCCCTACCCCCCCTCTCTCTCTCTCTCTCTTTCTCTCACTGTGGCGATGAGGTGGACACGGTGGTAGAGCACGGAGGGCATGGCGGCGGCTAAGTGACAAACATGTGGCGGAAAAATCCACAACGGTGCATGGTTTAGGGGTCTAGGGTTTTAGGGAAGAGCGCGCGCTTGCAGCTTTGCATTTTCGTTTATTCAATGATTTCAATTGTTTAATTGGTTTGGTTACATCTTCTTCAGTCTTGGACGAATGTGAAATTTCTGTCTCTCATCTCGGCAGAGAAGGCTTGTACAAGCTAGCTATCGCCCAAGAATCTTACAATCCAAACTGTTTCCTCAAGGCATGCTTTCATAATTTGATGCCTCTTCTTTCTCGTTAGTGAAATTGATTAATTTACAATAGTTCGTTAATTGGAAACTGATGAATATGTTATATGCACATGCTCTAGTTTAGGATTTGTGTATGGTTTACGAAAACTGTGTTCTTTGTTGTTTCTCACTATTAATAGTTTGATTGTAGATTTCAGTGAAATAATTTAGGGATTACTGGTTTCGTTGTTTCAGTGAAGCGAGAAATCCTTTAGTGGAATATGTTGTGCTGTATTTTTTGGCTGCTGCTTATGCAACTTTTGACAAGAATAAGAAGGATTTGTTGTACAGATTGCTTTTACAAGGTAGGTTTAAGTAACACTACGTTTTTTAACACTTTCAAACATCAAATTTTGTAAACTGGATTGATCGTGCAGGTCTTGACATCACAATGTAGGGTTGCAATGATTTTTATTCATACAGGAATGAGGTAAATCTACCCTCATTTTGTTGTGTATAATTGCTGCATGCCATCTTTCTCCTCCTTTAAACCTTGATTATTAGCCTGAAGTTTTGATGAGCCCGAAACTTGTGCAGATTGAGAGACACGCACGGTCTGTGACGACCTTTAGAAAGAAAAAAGGGCACGTCTCGCGCAAGATGCAAGTCAGGGAAGGCGAAAGTCATTTCTTGAGCTTATCTTGCGTGAGATGATATTCGCAAGACGAGTGTTAGGCGCGTTGCAGCGTCCAAGGAACACTGTAGCACGCCGGAAATTAGTTCCACATTGATTAATGCTATAGAGGGGGTGCTCGCAGCTTAGTGTTCCTTAGCGGTCAATTCTTCACGGTCTATTTTAAACCATGTATTTATTTTTAAAAATTATTTATTTATTTATTTTATTTATGCATGTTTTATAAAATCCTAGGAGGTAGAACTTAGCATTTTATTTTATGAAGTTAGTTATTATTAAGAATTCTTTTATTTAATTAGTTATTTTCTTATGATTATTTGTTTAGAAACTCTTTATTTATGAAGTGGATATTTATGAAACTATTTTAGAATTACATGAGACCACCTCTTTTTATTGCATTAAATAAAGTCATGTTATGTGTGTATGATTAGTATTAAGTGATATACATATTCATATTGTTTAGTTAAACCTTTAACAAAAGATCATGGTTAATGAAAGATTCTAGTGGGAGAAGATTTATGTTAAGGAAATGTTCTGGCTGAGAACGAAACTTGGTATTTAAGTTGTCCATTGTGACACACCTCTCTTACCTGGGAACCTCCCTAAGCATGAGATCTTAGTCTACCTTTATTTTTTCAAGATAAAACATTTAATAAATATATTAAGTCATGTTATGCTATCAGTATCAGTTAAAGGATTATGTTATCATGTTATGTTATATTTTAAAAACTGTTTTCATGAGAGTTATATCTATGATGTAAGTCAGCAATAACCTACATTGACCCTGGTATACCTTGTACGATCGTAAAGTATAATAGGATTCATGTAGATTTAGGGCAAGACCGTAAATCCCAAACATGGCAGTTTGTGAGGCTCGGTGTCATATATCATGTAGATTAGGAATAACTATCAGGAATCTATGGTTTCGGACAGTGTATCCCCAACTGCCGTGGCCTAGGTACTTGGGTAGTGCGTCAAGACTAGCTATTAGGAATCTATGGTCTCGGGTAGTGTATCAACTATCGTGGCCTAAATACTTGGATAGTGCATCCAGGATAATGCATCATAAAGTGAAACCATAATGCTCATATTGTTATCTAGAAATCCCAAACTGAATTATGTTTTGAAATGTTTTACGTACTATTTATTATTATAAAAATGTTTTATGCTTGTTATATATTATGTATTGCATCTGCATGTCATGTGTTTTCGAAGTATCGCATGTCGTCGTGCAGACGACCATTCGTTGAGATTCTTCCAAGAGTTCTCACCCCTCAACCTCCCCCTCCAATTACAGGTTACGAAGCAAAGTAGCAATGCATTGGGTTTATGGTCAGTGCAGTACTGACGTCAAAATCCAAGAGTCAGCAATCCACCTTAAGGTGAAGCTATATATAGGAATTATTAGTCTTATTTTTTATTTTGTAATCGAGTCATGTTTAGAGTGCTCCAATTGTATACAGGTAAGATATTCGGACCAGTCATGTATTTTATCATTTATATTTATGTTTAATGTAAAAGAGTTTATGTTTATTAAAAAAAATTTATTTGTTTTTAATTAAAGTTAAAGTACATGTTTTTATGAAAAACGTTCCTTAGAGGCTTCCGTAAAGGAACTAGTCCCTTGCATGGCAGTTGCATCCTAAGTTGGGGCATGACACGGGCTCCCTTTGACGTCAGAATCCTTGGCCACTATTCTATCTTTCACCTCCATAACCTTCAATGTTGATGAAGCCGACAGGGGAAATTGCAAGCCTGAAGTATCTAAAACCGGTTTGGGCTCATCTGCAGCAAGGACAACTGCTGTAGTTGGCACTTTGCTTCATTACCTTGATGTCATAAAGCTTTCCTCTTCTTGATACCCAAGACTGGAGGTATTCTTTTATCTTACTTGCTACCCGAGACTGAAGGTATTTGTTGTTTCGCATTTCATGGATGCACTATTATCATTAGATCCATTATGGAAAGAAAAAAAAATTATGAAAAGCTCATTCATGAACGAGTTTAAGGTGACATCAGTGAAGCTTGTCTTGATTCTTGAATGATAGTTCGGTAATTGTTTGTATCCATATTATCATTAATCATTTGAAACACAATGCACTGTATAGCTCTTTGGACTAAGTTATTACTGTTTTATGTGTTTATTTTTGTATTTCCATAGGTAGCATGCCTACAAATGCATTCGATTTGTTATTTTGTTTACAATTTTTGAATTGACTTTCTTGGAAATCATAAATATCTTTACAAGTTCTGTGTCCTTCAAACAATAGCATTGCTACCTCATTTTATAACATTTTGCATCTCACTTGTAGGAGCAAATATAGTTGGCTATGACTCAAGGAACTTGCTGGTTTCTTTGATTCTCAATAACAGGAATTTGGTATCTTTTGTTGGTTACTGTGATGATGATAATAAGATGGCACTCATATATGAATACATGGCCAACGGCAACCTTAAAGATTATCTCTTAGGTTAGATCCTTACAATGCTCTACATTTTGTGCCTTATTTCTTTGTTTGCAATATTTATGGCATCATTTTGTAGCATTTGAATAAAGAGAACGTGTTGTTGCAAAGCTGATATATCATTCATGGTTGCAGGTAGAAGTTCACATTGCTTGAGCTGGGAAAGGAGGCTTCAGATAGCGATCGATGCAGCATAGGGTCAAATATATCTTCACTTTTGGCTTTCAAATTCTCTCGCTAATTGGTTTTGACATTATACTTAATTTCACATTGATCAAAATGTTACTATATATGGTCTCTAATTTATTATATATGATAAAAAAATTGAAATCCTGCTTGCGAAGTTTTGGTATTCAACAAAAGGAAGAAATGTTTTAAACTATGACCATGTTGCTGTGATTGCATTGTTTTGCGAAGTTGTTGTGATGTTTGATGAATGAAGTGTTTTTTGACTTGAAGGATTGGTTTACCTACACCATGGATGCAAACCACCTATAATACACCGAGACGTGAAGTCGGCCAACATTCTTTTAAATGAAGATTTAGAAGCTAAGATAGCAGATTTTGGCCTCTCCAAGGTGTTTAGGAATGAAAATCAGAATGCAATATATCTGCAGTCATTTAGAATGATAGCAAAAATGCATAATCTATTGTCATGGGCACCGCAGGGTTCCTTGATCCAGAGTAAGTCCCCATCAACAACATTAGTGTTTTGAAAGAGACTGTATCATATGCATGATATATAAATTAAACTTTTACTATTTGCAAGTTGGAGTTTAGTAGTATTAACCTTGTATACTATTAGATAAAAATAAGATTGACTTATTATCGATTTGTCCAGCATATAATAGTCAAAAATTTTAGCATATAATATTTTTAACTTAATCTTGTTGTTATTTTAGCCAAGTGATGATGGAAGTAAGTCTACTACATCAATGCATACACAAAGATCTTCGGGATGTAGTAACATGACTCAAGAGAACGTTTAGTGTGGTTTTTTAATTTGCTTTTGGATAACTTCTAATGAAGCTTTTTTTAAACAAGTCTAATGACGCTATTATATTTTCGTCATGATGTTTAAGTTACTGCTTGAATTTCGTTATGAATTTGAATATGAACACTTTGGGAGATTTTTTTTATGAATTTAAAGTTATGAATTCTTTGGAGATTTTATTAGGAAAATGATAGAATTGATAAATTATTAAAAACAACTTAAGAAGAAAAATAAACTCATCAAAAATTACAAATTATGTCCAAATAAAAAATTTAAATCATTGCGGTTTTCCTTTGCTCTTAGTTCATGTTTTGTGGTAGTTATATTGTGGAGATTTTACAATTGTAACTAATACACAAGGTTGAGGAGGGGGTTTAAGATTGCCACCAATAAAATAAAAAAAGGTCACTATTTTGAGGAGATTTATAATTGCCACAAAATGAGGGTAGCGAAAGTTAGTTAGGTAGGAGTTAAAAATTGTCACAATTGAATTATGGCACACCTATAAGTAATAGTTTTGTAAAATGTTACAAAAAATTTGTAGAAGTTAAAAACTCTCACTAAAAAAAAACTCCTCAGTTCAACATATATTTTTTTTAGTCACAAGAACATTCCATAACTTTTAAAAGTCAATAACAAAAACGCATCTGCATTTTGTTTACCAAACACATAAAAATCGATTTATGTTTTGTAAGATCAAGAGTATTCTCTCATTTCTCTCATAAAGCTTTACCAAATCAAGCCTAAATGTTAGGCTATGCTCACCTTTCTACCATATCAAACTTGACTATGCTGAAATTTTACACTTAATGCCTATTTCTGTACAAACTATAATGGAAAATTTATAAGAATGCTTAAACCTCCTAATTATTCTCTTAATAGCTGCTTCAATAAATGATATTTAGTAATATATTATCTTTTTTTTTAATTGCCCACCTAAAATTATCAATTATCTTTCTTATTTGTTATTGATAGGAGGATAATTAAATTAAATAGTTAAAAAATTCTAACATTTCTCTCGTAAATTTATTTTTTTAAATGATGAATGACACATACATATAGAATGTAAGTGTTATTTTAATTAATTTTACTCTGCAAATACAACGCTAACCACATTCAAATCATCAAAACTTAAAAATTGACGCTTAATTAAAAAAAGTAAGAACTAGTTCCAAACAAATTACAATCCAACTAAAAAATAATAGAAGTGCAGAAAAAAAAAATTGATAGCTTTAGATTTCACATTATTAACCGTCATCATCAACTAATTATGTTGTATATTGATCTAAATAATATTATTCATTTCCCTTTCCTAATAAAAGTATATACAGCACGGTTCTAAATCTAGTTAGAAGTATTTAACAGAGCCCTTTCAAAATTAACAAATAATTTTCATCATATATATATATATATATATATATATATATATACCAAAATATTTATTACAAGGACGAGGAAAAGAATGCATATGGCTAAGATATATTATCATAGTGACAAGACCTGAATTAACTTTCATTTATATGATATATATATATCTATATATATATATATATATATATATCAAGTTTACAAATTGGTAAGTATACAAGATCAAATTAATACTAAAAAAAAAAAAGAAGAGAAACAAACAAACTATATATCAAGCAAACATTTCCCCTGATTTCTCTTTTTCCTTCCACTCTATGAACCTGCATGGTGAAAACCTAACCTTGTACTCCGAGATTGTCTCTAGCTTAGGAGACCAAACCTGGTCCTTAGACCTCACAAGCTGGTCATAGTGCTTTTGCAATTCAGGAGTGCTACACAAGAAGCTTGGGGCCCCATTGCAATTACTGTTCTCCTTGTTGTTAATATTGTCGTCTCCACTTATGAGCCTAGTAATAAACTCAGGCATGACCTTGATCATAACCCTTCCATTGGAACCCTTCAAGTATTGAAAAGGGCATGCCCCAAATTTGATGGGGGATTTATTGTTGTTAGTGCATGATGATGATGAGCCTATGGAGGCAAGGTTAGAGGCTGAGAGGGTGTCACATGAGAAGAGGTCAATGGGGAGAACGAAGTAGGTTTGACCGGGCTGAAGCTCATCGTCTATAGACAAGATAGGAATTGGGTGGCCTATGAAGAATGAGTCGGCATGGCATACCATCTTGTCCGGAAACTCGAACATGATCTCCCCAGCGATGTGCTTTCCCTTTATGGATCTCGATGCTCCTTCCCAAAATATGAGCTTCACTTGTGATGTTGATGATGAATTGGCTTGAAAGCATGGAGTCATCACTACATTTCCCATAATATTTGATCGATCAAAATTGGGAAATTAATAGAAAGAGAGAGAGGGGGAGATAGAAGTGGTGGTCGTTATTTAATTGGTTAGAGAGACTAATAGAGAAGGAAGAAGGTGTTAGAAGGTTATATATAGAGATTGATATATGTGACCAAATTATATATGGAGATGTTGACTTTATGATATAAATTCATGTTTTTTCTTTTCTCTTTTTTTGTTTTGGGTCGGTGTGGTCAACGATGCCGGCTTTGAACATTTCGCTCGCACTTTTTTTCTCTCTTTGTTTTTGTCTTTCTCTCATGTGATGTGTGGGGCTAGCTCTTTTATGACACACATACTAGTACTCTCTTTTTAGGGTAGACTTGAAATAGAACAACTTTATGATGAACACCATCATCGCAAGCCTTTTCAATTAACCATTGCCTTGACCTTGTGGCTTTTTAGTATTCAAACCTAAAGTTACTGGCCTTTTTCCTCTGACATATAATATAGCAGCAAGTAGGATAATATGTTTATTTTGTTTTAGGGGTTAGAGTTTTTTACTATAATACCCCTATTACCAAAACATATTATCAAAAGATCATTGTTTTAAAACATTTTATGGGACTACACCTATTTTAAACAGCGTGGCAGGGCAAGTCTGCGTCACAAGGTCATGGACTTGCCAAATCGTTTGGCGTCTTTGCCTATAACACGCCAACATGTTTGGCGATTTTGTAAAGAACACACCATTACTATTTTGATAAGAAGTTGCCAACGTGTGTGACAACTTTATATAGAATTCGCCAACTGATTTGGCGATTTTGGTTTTGATCCCATTAACTAAACCGCATCACCCCACTAACTTATTGCTTTTGTAACTGCATTGGACCCACTACTTCCAAAACTAATTTTTTAAAAAACAACATGAGAGAAAGTCTTGAGAATTAGAATGAAATCAAGTGAGTAGCAACCAAGATTAAAAATAATCTTTAATGATTATTTTTAACCATCTCTTTAAAGATTATTTTGAATCAGCTCTTTAAAAATTATTTTTAACTAGCTTTTTAAAAATTATTTTTAATCTTTAAAGATTTTAACCAATTCTTTAAAGATTATTTTTAATATTTAAATATTATTTTTAATCATCTCTTTAAATATTATTTTTAATCTTTAATAATTATTTTTAACCATCTCTTTATAGATTATTTTTAATCTTTAAGGATTATTTTTAATGTTAAAGAATATTTTTAGCTGGTTAAAAATAATCATTAAAGAGCTCGTTAAAAATAATTATTTTTAATTTTTAATGAGTTGGTTGTTACTCGCTATTCTCAACACTTTGAGGAGATATACATATGTCTTTTTAAAAAATCAATTTTGGAAGGAGTGAGTCCACCTAGGTGAGATGCAGTTACAAAAGCAACAAGGGGTGATGCGGTTAATGGGGTTGGATGCAAAATCGTCAAATCAGTTGGTGATTTACCTTTAAAAACGCCAAATGAGTTGGCAAATTCTATATCAAGTTGTCACACACGTTGTCAACTTCTTGTCAAAATCGCCAAATGCGTTGACATGTTCTTTACAAAATCGTCAACTAGGCACAGTCGCCAAACAGTTTGAAGAGTCTTACGTGACCCTACCACGCGGACTGGCCTGCCACATTGTCCAAAACATGCATAGTCCTATAAAATATTTTGGAACTGTGATATTTTGGCAATATATTTTGGTAATAGCGGTTTATAGTAAAAAATTTATAGGTATAATAAAGTGTTGCATTCATGTATTTGGACATTTTGGCCTTAAGGTAAAAATAATAATCATAATAATAATAATAATTAAAAACAATCTCACTTCCTATTATTGCATTTGTTTTAGTTTATTTAAAAATAAATAAATTTTTTCTTACAGTTAAATTCATTTATACAATGAAAAATGTTAAATAATTATCAGAACCTCAAAAAAAAATTTCAAGTTTTTAGTATTGTTTTTATTTTTATTTTTTAACTATAATATAGTAATTTCAGAATCACTTTTTTAAAAGCTTCAACAAACACAACTTAAACTTATGCATAGAAACTAAAATTAATGCTCTGGACATCACCGTAGCAATATTTTACCTTAATAATAATATTTGTAAGAAAATTAGGTTAATCTCCTTATTTTTTTAAAATTTTAGAACGTTTTTAAATAGATTCATATATTTATTACGCCATTCTTATATTATTTTTTAAAATTAAAATATAAAATAAATTCCAAATTTACTTTTGCCTATTTTTTCCCAGAGAATAAAATGATTTTAAAAGAAATAGTGACACTTGTATGTGCAAACAGCAAAAGTCAGAACACATCCTATACGTTAGCTGACTTTTCTTTTTTCCGGATAAAAAGCTATTAGCAAATTTAACCGAAATAAAATTTTGATCAAACGTGTAATTTGGATCTTGAACATTAAACATGTAAAGCTGGACAATCAAACCTAAAATATCTACTTTATCAATAAGGGCAAAATTAAGTTTTCTACATTTTATTAGAGACGCGGTTTACAAAATAATCAAACCTAAAATACCTACTTTATAATTTTGTCTTAGAACTAATTAAGTGTGATGCGGCACATTCATTGGATATACATACAAGAAATTTTAATCATTATCAAACGACTTAAGTTTCAGTCAGTCAGTTCAATTTCATAATCTAATCACATGTTTATATATAAAATTAACAATCATATATACTAATCTGCCAATTTAATTATATATGCAGTATGAACGGGATACCCTATTAAAAATTTTAAATCATCCACACAAAGCATTTAAGTTTGAATTCATTGACTCTTTAATCGGAGATTTCGTCTTTTTAAATATATATTGATGTTGATTAATCTATCATCCGAACTAATTCATTTAATATATTCATAATTAAAGCATTAATTAAATACCAACTGAGTTGGTCTAAGTGGTAAGTGGTTTGGTATCGCTTAAGTAAGGTCCCGAGTTCGCGACCTTGTGTACGCAGTTATTCCCGCGGTGAAACTCACCCGTCATAGCCAGGTGCGCAACCTGGGTCGACTCGGATTAGTCAAGACTAAGTCTTGGATACCGTGCAGACAACCTTAAGAAAAAAAAGAGAATTAATTAAATTATACAATTTCAAAATCATCATGAGAATAAAAACTTATTTGTAACTAACTGTTTATTACTTTGTGTAATGCTAATTATTGCAAAGTGATTAGCCATCAATTTCATCGGTTGGTGGTCTGGCCAAAACCAAAATACAAAAAGGCTGATATTAATGAATGGAAACCAATACATGTACGTTGTCGGTTTATGACCAATTAGGCTTACAACTTTCACGTGCCCATTTGCCCTTTTTTAATTTTATTTTTTAGGTAAATTTAAAGTCAAATGGTAGGTTAATTCGTTTACCATATTTGAGTCTTCAATGAACATAACATAAAACCCATAGAATTAAATTTGACATTTTAATTGAAAAGAATGAATACATATTTTCTTAGATGCATGTACATTTGTCAAAACTAACAATAAAAAATGGAGGAGGAAATATCTACACCTTTATATAAAGGTTTTGAGAGATTTTAATTACTCTTTTGGTTATATTTTATGTGGGGCCAAATATGTCCTTTAGTGTATAATATCAATCCTCTCTTTCACCGTTTATTTTGGTCATTTTCTTACTCACCTATGGCAGTTTTTTCTTTTTTTTTCTTTTAACTTTTATATTACAATCCACTTACTATTAGATCTCACATTCTCGTACTTTCAAAATAATTTTTAAAAAAACGTGGTTTGACAATACGAGGTTCCTATGAAGTCCGTTAGTGATTTAATAAATTTCTTGTACATTTTTCAAATGACTCTTTTTTATTATTTTGAATTAACAAATAACTAAAAAATATAGGAACCCCAATTAATTAATGAGAATAGTTCAATATTTTCGATTGATAGATAACCGTATGCTTTTTCTCTCAAGGCACTAAATGGCTGACTTTTAAATTGTCAATAGTACAATCGACAAAGCAATCCTTTCGTATAAAACTTCCTTAATTATGCAAACATATTTCACAAACCCTTTTCCATCGACTAACTTATAACTAGAAATCAACATATATAAATAAAAAAAAGAGAAAGAAGACAAAATAAATACTACTAAAAGCATTTAAATAAACCAGAATGTCATCCTTATTTTCGCTCTCTCTCCTCTTTTCTTCTGCTTCTTATTCTTGTGAGTGATCTCTTTAGTGGTAGCTGCACCATTTTTTTGTTTTCATTATTTAGCATTTTTCATTCAATAAGTGACTCTAATTTTCGATTTGGAACATAGTTATCCCATTTGTGATATTTTATTTTCTTCTTTGTGATGCGTCCCCCTGTCTTTGTGGTGGTGTTCCCATTTGTAATTTTTTTTTTATAGAATTTTACAAATGATAATAATCTTTAGAGCTATTGCGAAAAGAGACATAATGTATTCTTCAAATTGTAACATTTGTCATGTTGGTCTCTGACATAAAAGATGCTTAGACATCGATAATTTTCAAACAAAGAGAAAAACTACAAATCTCCTGTTAGGTAAGAATGTAAAGTGTATTTAAATCTTATTAGTGTTAATTTTGATGTATCGTTTGTAACTTATAAGTGTTGTTCGACTTCTCTATAAATGAAATAGCTTTTTTTCATAAAAAAAAATGAAAATCATCATAACCTAAAATAAAAAAATCAAAATTGATTTTATGTATAGTTGAACCCCTTCGCTACTTAATTAAACAGAGGCAAGTTCATTAGTAAAATAAATCTAGAACATGTGTTTCATAGATTAGTATGGGAGAGTATTTATCTCGTGGGACACGTAAAGAAACTACTCTTATTAACATTTTTCTGTAACTAAGAGTTAAAACAGTAATTGTGAAAAATGTTTCCAAAATATCAGAGGTTAATGTAAATGTCTACGATACAAGACTTCCAATTATTCTAGAATACCCAAAAATCTCCAATAATAGGTTCATATTTCTTGTAGTTTTGGGCATGTGACACAAAAGTACAATGACAGTTGGAAACATTATTATATTTTTATTAAGGGGCGTGACGAGTGAAGACTGAAGACTACTACTACTTGCTGTGTCCTTTCACAATATAAAAATAAGAAAGCACTTTTTAATTTTTAATTTTTTACTTTTTGTTTTATCATGATTTGGACACATGATAAATTTATTTATCCATTTTGCATCTAATCATTGTTTTTAAATAAGAGAAGGGCTTTGAATATTCCAGCAAAGTCCAAAACCGTTTTAAGCACATAACACGCTGCTAGTTATAAGAGAAGGGCAACTTGCAATATCATGAATAAGAAAATAATATGTTTGCTAAAGTTCCAACCTACGAATTTTCAGTTTTAATATTATTATAAGCCTGCGTGATAAATGAGGTTAGTTGAGAATAGCATTCTTGTAATATTTCTCCTTGTCATTCTTAAGAAAAGTTCAAACACTAACAATTGTAACGTTTTAAATGGCGCCATAAATTGATGAGTTAGTTAATTTTTATTCATGGTTAGTGTAAAATAGTTTAACATAGTTATTTAATCATTTGTTGTCCTTTCGGGCAAAATAGTAGAATATGATCATTAGATAATAATGTAAATCAATACATAAAAATTAGAGATTAGGATTTGTTTATGTTGACCATGCATAAAAATTAAACTCTTATATACTACAATTTAATATTTAAGGGTGACGCTAAAACAGAGAAATTAAAGGCATCTACTGGCCTTAATAAATAAAATGTCAATATAAGTAATTACTTGTATGTTTGACAGAAATGCTTCAATTCCTGAGAAACTCATCAGTATCCGATCAATTGTTCTATACATCTTTTTATAATTATTAATCGGTTTGCATCATAGAAGCCCCAAGAGTATAAAGAATGCAGAATTCTATAAAATAAAAGAAGTTTCAAGATTTAAAATATTGACTTTCTTTCCTTTTCCTTAAACTATATATAGAATAGAAGATAACTAGTTATGAACAATTAAAATATATTAAGCTCACACAATATTATAGATGTTTGTGTTTGGATATCAGAAACAGCAATATAGATATATATGATTGAAGTTAAACTTTTCCTCAAACCTATATTTGAAGAAATATATGATTTTTCCCTTTTTTCTTAAAAGATATGAGCATGGATTACAATACAAATAATAAAAATGTAAGAATTTGTTTTTGGATACTTAGATGGAGAGTCACATCGTTCATACTTATGAACAATGTTATAGTTTCAAAGACAAATATTAAATCAACAAAAATGGTCACATGTTGCCTATAAAATTTGGAATTTAAATCATAGAATTACTATTTTGTTTCAGTAATTTTGTTCCAAGGGTTGCATGCTTATATATAACTGCAAATGCAGTCCACATGAGTCTCACGCTCGGTACCATGAATATGATTAGGGATGTCAAAATATCTCACTAGGCGAAGACGCTGCGGGTATTTTCAGAATAAATCCCTGCGAGGCGGGGATTTTTTTTTCTCCGCAGAAGCAGGGATGGGGACTAAAGTCTCCCCGTGACAGATTTGGGGGTTGGGGTGGGAATCATACTTTCCGCCCCACAGGAACCCCAATATATTTGAAAAGTTTATAATACCCTTACTAAGTATTTGAAAAGTCTATATATGCATGTATATTTTATGATATTTCACACTTATTCTAATTAAAAAATAAAAAGAAAAAAAGTCTAACACGTGCTGGTAAACCTAATTTCCAGTTGCCACAATTTCACAAATCCCTCTCTCTCTCTCGCGACATCTCTCTTTTGTCTCAGTTTGCCTCCGCGACAATTGCACGTCCCTCCATCTCCGTGAACCTCTAGAGATAAACCTTGAGTGGTTCCACGTACTCCTCAAAGCCGAGCGTCGTCATCGCCCGTTGATCATCTTTTGCTTCTCTCGCTGGCACTTGTCGGATGCCTCACATGTGATGAACCTGATGAACTCTGACACGCACTCTTACACCGTCTCCTTCACTTCCTTCATGATCCTACTCACTCCCTTTGCAACAACTGCACGACCAATGATGACTACAACTTTGTGGTTCAGATCTGTGTCGTCTATTGTAGATCTGACTCAGCCATTTATTTTTTGCTCCATCGTTCTTCTTCTTCCTCTTGCTTTGAAGAGTATTTTGTATTTTTTTGTTTTTGTTTTTTGGAACAAGAAATATGAACGGTGAAGTATTATTACTATGATACTTTCTTTTGGGTTCAATATTTTTTTTTAATCTTTTATGAAGTATGAAATGTGATTCAGTATTGGAGGTTTTTTTGTTGATTTGGTTATTATTATTGTAAAAGAAATGAAAATTGGGGATCCCTGGTGATCCGTGGGGATGGCGGGGAACAGGGATTGGGTGGAACTTCTCCTGCTGAAGGGACTGGCACTACTAGAAACATAGTAATTACTGTCAGACAATTATCGCCACAAAAAAAAATTTGATGGTATTACTATCAGAAAGCACGAAAAAATTTGACAATAACGATTTTTAAACGGAACCGGAGCACTTTGGCCACGATTACCGTCAGGATATATATTCTATGTTTAACAGTAACACAACCGGTAATAATTGGCGTCAAGTGGCGCGTAGTGGGGGGAATGTGTTACCGTCAAAAGTTACCGATGGTAAAATAAAGCATTTTTTAGTCTTAAATTTACCGTTAGGGAAGTCCGACGGTAAGTGTCATGATAACTTTTGGAATTATTGTTGCCTTTTGCGTTGGACAAATCCGACAGTAAAAGGTTGGATATTTGAAGGGACGCACGTGCTCCCCACGCACGTAACGTTCGAGTAGTTACCGTTAGAATTATCTGATGGTAACAAGCTCAGAATATATAGAGACACACGTTTTTCCCACGTTTGTAACATTGGACCAATTACCATCGGAAAAATTTGACGGTAAAGGTCTCGAAATATGAATAGACAATCGTTTCCCCAAGTTTGTAACGTTTGACTAATTACCATAAAAAATATTCGGCGGTAAAGGTCTGGAAATATGAACAGACACACTTTTTCCCCCCATTTTGTAACGTTCGACTACTTACCGTCAGAAAAAGTCAACTGTAACAGTCTCGAAATATGAAAGGACGCACATTCTCCCGTGTTTGTAACGGTCCTCTAGTTACTGTTGGATATATCCGATAGTAATGACTCTATATATATAGAAAGCTCATTCGTCCCTCCCTCCCTCACTCCCATTCTCTTCATCATCCCTCTTCTCTCCTCCTTCGTGTCCTTTCTCCCTCTCCACCACCTCCATCACGACCACCACTACACTCCTCCTCCGATTTCGCCACCATCGACACCAGAGTCACTGTCGCCATCGTTGCAGCCACCGCCACCACTGCCACTGACTTCAAGTTAGTTTTATTTTTGTTAATGTATTTTATTTAAATTTTTATGTTATTTTAGTTAATTTTATGTTAGTTTTAGTTAATATTAGATCAATTTGTTAGGTTATATGTTAGGTTTATCTAATTTATTAGATTAATTTTAGTTAATATTATGTTAGGTTTAGATTATGTTGAAATTATGTTAGGTTTAGTTAATATTAGATTAATTTGTTAGGTTTATGCTATGTTAGATTAATATATTAATATTATTTTATGCATTATTTTAAATTAATATGTTAATATTATTATATGTATTAGATTAATTTGTTAGGTGTATGTTATGTTAGATTAAGATTTAGGTTTTAATATTATTTTAGATTAATAATTAATATGTTAATATTATTTTAGATTAATATATTAGATTAAAATGTTAATATTATTTTTGTGCTTGTTCAAAAGTATCTGTACATAAATATCAAAGTTTTCTTCTTTTTTGTTTTCATTTTTTGTTTTATTCTTTGTTTTCTACGTGTTTAAAAGTTTATATATGTGAGTATGAAAGTTTGTTCAAAAATTTGTGTATGTGAGCACCAATGTTTTCTTCTTCTTTGTTTTCATTTTCATTTTCGTCTTATATTGTTTTTGTTTGTTCAAAAATTTGTATATCTATTTTGAAATGTTTGTGTTTGAGAGTGAGTTCATGCGCTTTGAGTATGAGTGAGGAGCAGGAGAAAGACGATAATTTTTTTTTTGGTTTCTTAATACGACACAAATTCAATTTATTTAGTTTTCATATTTGAAAAAATTTGTGTATGCATGTTGTAAAGTTTATGTATTTATTTTAAAATATTTGTATCCATATTAATCTCTGTGTATAGTGTAGGAAGTTATACGTAAACATTTTTCAATTGTATAGATAGTATTACTGGTATTTTTATACATACCACAATGATTCGAAAACTAATAGGGAATACCATTAATTTCCTTAAAAAATTAAAATCCCAAATACATTTCCTCACCATTTGCAATAAACAAGAATTCCAGGTAAGGAAATTTAAAGAAAAATACGTACCTTAAGAAAAGTTCAGTCCAAATTAAGAACCGAACTTTGAATCTAACAACATATATACATAGATTTTGGTCTTGGGGAGCAATTGACAAATTTACCCCTTGCGCAATTCCACACTAATTGGGTTGTTAATCCGTGATGCCCTCATTCAAATGGTTAGTTTCTACTAAAAGTCAAATCAATGACATAATTAAGTGCTATATATATACAAAAGTCTTTAAATTAAGTACTATATATGTACAAAAGTCATTAAATATTATAAATTCTATGCATTAAACAATCAAACTTGTTAAAGAAAAGGCCAAAGGGAAAAAAAAAATCGTCACGAGGCAAGAAATTACCAAACAAAAACAAACAAAAATTGTTGAGCTGACATGATGAGTGCCATATTGTCTCACAATTAAGAAAGATCACAACTAAGGAGTTCAGCTCAACAATAGATTCTCAACAAGTAAATTAGGGCTCAAATTTTTTAAGGCAAATAATTAATGATATCCATAAAATATTTTAATTGTCCTACAGTATTCGAACATGGTCGCTTCTAGTTAAATGATACACATGGAAAAAAAAAACCTAAAAACGATCATAAATTATTTCTTAAATATTAATTTTTTTGACTCGCCTTGAAGTCTAGCTAGTTAACCAAATCAGTTGGCATATTTGTTATCCCAAGCTTAATATGCTTGGTGTTTTTTGCTTAAACATTAATAATAGTCAAGATCAAGTTGATTAATGAGGTTTGAATTAAAAGGTCCAAACTGAGATAGGGTTAGTCAAAATAGAAGGTAGAAAAACATTATGTCTTTCTCAAACATTAATTATATGTGCCTACATTTTGATAGTTTAATTACTATGTCTAGTTGAATTTTGATTATTTCATCTAAATTGTTTGCATGTACCAAAGTTTTTAATTAATCCATATATATTCTATCAACAATGAAGTATATACCATATCTGTTCCCAAATTATGTAGCAGTTGATGTAGTTTGAACTTTCAGAGCTAACATCCACTTACTAAATGCCACAGTCAAAACATAAATGTGTACAAAATTCAAAACAAGTCGTGTCTAAGCCACAATAATTGTGAAAAACTTATTTAATTTTATACACTAATAACAACTAGAATACCCAACCTTTATAGTACTACATGTTTTTTATAAAATTAAATTTATTTATTATACTTATATTGGAGAGATTTATATATGTAGTTTAACAAATAAAAAAAAGTGTGACACGTACATATGATTTATACTTGAAAGGAACAGATAATTAATTACTCAGTCAAAGAAAGTGTGACATGTAAATAATAATTTATACTTGAAAGTTTTAGAGATTAAATATTTATATGTCGTTAATATACATGACTTTGTACTTATCCATATCCCTAATTTTGTGTGTGTTGGTTCTCCACTATGATCTATATATGATCCATCACACATCATCAATAACAACATAACTATTGACATTTTCCTCCTTAGTTCATACAAATGTTGAAAGTCTCAATAAAACATCAATACCATCATTATCTAGTTTCATCATTAGTCTTAATTAGACACCTAAGCTGTTAATTATACACACATATTTCAGCCGCAGTTTTGGTTTCTTTTATTACATTATGAGAAAAAAATCAAAATAAGTTTCTTGTGAGAGTTGAATACTCAATTGAGGTTTTTTTTTTGCTTGCTTGTTGATCTGGCAAATTTGAATTTGTCTGAAACCACAAGCAATTTGCAGGGGACATTCTTAATTAGGCCTGTATTCAATGTTTCTTTTTGGTTAATTGTTTGTGTGTGTTGCATAAACAAGGTCAATTAGAAACAAATTTGTGACATCTTTTAGACAATGCAATGATGATGTCGTTTGATTATTGACTCTGATCAACGCAGCCAAATTGTGGGTTTTTATCAACTTTTACCAAGAATTATTAATTAACTCTAATTTATATTAATTTATTAATCAATGCATTTGAGTGATATAAGATATATTCTACTTTTTTAAAATAAAAATAATTGTATTGAATTTCAGAAATTATAAATAATAATTTATTCCTTTAATCTTCTTATATACTATTATATTTCAGTGCATTTAAGTGATATGACATATATTTTACTTTCTGCTATTTTTAGATATGTCTAATTGTCTAATTTCATTAAAAGTATATTTTTTTCATTCATGTTTGAAAAGATATGTATCATGCTTATCAATAGCAGTCTAATTAATTTGAATGGATCCTAATCCAATTAATTATACGGTCATAACCCATTTTTGTTGTTACTGTTTTCTTTTTTACCCCCAGTCTACATTAATTTGTAGTTGTTGTTTTGATCCACTCAAAAATAGTTGTTGTTTTGATTTGAAAGGATTTTGAAGATTTCAACTCACATCGCGTTGGACAAACTAGGCCCATATACTTGTTTAGGGATCATTTTTAGTGCATGAATCTCTCAATTCAAGAGGTTATGTATAATGTATGCGTGTATTGCAATTTTCTTTTATGCTAATGATGATGATATAGATATTTGAGTTTATAATCTTTTACTACATATCATATTCAAATCTTTCATAGCTGGTAACTACTCCACTACTGGCTCTTTGTGTTGATTGTCGTTGTATAAAATGGAATATGATTTCTTATAATTTTGTTTCTTTGAAAGGTGGATTAACACATTCATTGGAAAGAAAAAAGAACGATTCAATTATAATTACATTGCATTCATCCTTTCTTGGATAGAAAGATAGTATCATATTTTGATCACCTTTTCTTAAATTTTCATTAAATATAAACATGAATTAGTCATTAGATATAAAACTATTCACTTAACCTAACCTTCATTTGTTGATCAATTCATCCCTCCCGCAAGATATACATCTGGAATGCATTATTGATTATCATTATATTTAGTACTCCATAAGACTAAATATATCAAACAAAACATGTTTGTTGTGAATAAAGTAGGTATATATAAAAAAAGGAATTACTTACATGTTGAGGTCCAACATAATTATCTCTAGCATTCTTGTTTCATAAATTAACCACAAATCGATAGTTTTAAAAAAGTCCACAATGGATAGCCAATTTACTCAAAAAGACCTTCTAGCCACCTTCAAAATAGCTAAGTCCACATTTTTTTTATCTGTTTGTTAGACATAGCTAACACAGTTAAATTATTAAATGCTCGTCGAGTGTAATGTTAAATTGTGTTCTCTACTTAATTACAGAATGGCATGTCAGAATTGATGGCGGGTCCTTTCACCCCAAAACCAAATTATTCATAACATAAACACCACAATTCTTTTTTCAAGTGTTCTATTCTCATTTGATATTCAAATAATGACACTTTAAAATAATGTACCACCAAAAAACAATGGCAGCAAGTTCGTTAAGCTTCCTTCAGAAAGGTTTTGTGTAAAGCAGCACAATATTACATGTAGAGAATTGTGCTCTTTTTTTCCAATGTGCCAAAATAGATATACACTCTTCTGAGTATAGCTGTTTAAAAAAAAAAAAAGAAAAACCAAATAATGGGTTAGCCCTGTAGTCCACTGCTTTTTATCCCCCTCTTAAAAGGTTCTGGCCCACTAGGGGCCTCAGCAACAGGGCTTTTTTAAGCCCCAACCCCAAAAACACCCATTCGTAATGGGCCAGGTTCCCTAATTAAGCCCAATCTCAAAAAATTTGCAAGCTCCGCAACCTCACGAGTCAGGACTTCAGCCTCCGCCCGCAAGCAGCTTCGTCTCTGAAGCGTCCTCCTCCGGACTCTATGATCCCTTAATCCGATCCGCACCACCGCCATCCCTGGATTTGGCGTTCTCGTGGATAATGATTCTCCCTTTCTACCTGTTCGAGAAAATGCCAGAGACAAAAATGTTCGTGTTAATTCATCATTTCATCTCTGATTATTTATATTTATTTATTTATATCTGCTTTTTTTTTCCTGTATATATCATTAAAATGAATGAAACAAATAGATAAAGTAACGGAAATGGAAAGGAGAACTGGTATGAGCCTCAAATCAAAACCGCGCTTTTGTATATAACCACTTGTCGGTGCTCTCTCTGGTCTCCAACGTGTATGGACTCTGTTCCTTAACGTCTTCTTCTTCCTTCTTTCTTTCTTTATTCTTCTTCTTCTTCTTTATTGTTTGTTTGATTTCCAAATGAGAATTTGGGAGATTTTGGTTTAGGTGTGGGACTATACACATTGCCTTTTTTTTTTTTGGGTCTTTGGGTCCCATGAGTTATTTTGGCAAGCTGATTTTTTTACTTACATTGGGCCCATAGAATAGCCCTAGTCCTGTGAGCTAAAAGCCCTGTGAACTTTTTATATATAAGGGATTTTTTTAAGTAGCCCTCTAGACTTTTTATATGAAGGATATTTTAGTCTTACAAATTTTTAGGACCCTATCTCTTTTAAACTCATAGGGACTAACAGGGAAGAATCTCTATTTTGACATCTCTACTTCTGAGCAGAGCAGATACATACTGAAAAGGAAACTAGCGAAAGCTGAATGCTGCCACTTATGAGCTAAAAGATATACATGATTACATCAAATCAACTTCAACAACAACACTAGAGTCAGATAATACACTATTGACCAATGTGCTTCAATAAAGAGTTCAAAATTTACAAAGCAACTTCATATGATTTGCCTTAAAAAATAACAAATTGTTGCTTGCTTCTTTATTTACTATGAAGTCCAACCAGCCATGGCCAAATCCTCATCATTTACGCGTTAAGCTGCTAAACAAACTTCCATTAGTAGTTTAGTATGGATAGCTAGTAGCTATTGAAGAAGCGAGTGGAATTTAATGCAGAATGAGGAAGAAACACTATTGTATTAAGCTTTCGATGCGTGTATAATAACATAAATGGAAAGGAAAAAAAAAATGCAATGATAACGCCCTGCTTCAAGTCCTGGGCAACAGACTCCATATGTAATGCTTACAAAATGATTCTTCTTATTTTCTATTCACTCATCATTCCCTTATAACCAACTATGAATGGTCTCACTTCTCTGTTGCTTGCCAATTCTATTATGCCGGTATGCCAACTCTCTTCTTTGGCATTACGTAATCACGGCTCCACTCTGGTGCTCAGCGTATACGCTTCTCACGCTGCTCCTGAGTGTTTGGATCTCCCTCTTTAGTTATTGGGTCTTCTTCATGTTGGGCTTGGTTCGACTCTGGCCCATAGTTTGTATCATCACTCCTTCCCTCCAAAACGACCTTGTCCTCAAGGTCAGAAGCCGGGAATTCCTTCAGCAATTCAGCCCACTCGACCCATGTAGCCTCTTCTCTAGGAAATCTGATCCATTCCACCAAGACTTGCAAGGAACGGTGCCTTTCTTGTTGCACCCAATGACGGTCAATGATGGCTGCTGAATAGAGTTAGGTTGGATAGAGATGTTGGTAGTGGCGATACCATCGTGGGTGCATCATCGTGATAAGCTTTGAGTAGAACGACATGGAAAACGGGGTGAATGCCAGTCATCTGGGAGCTTCAGACGATAGGCCACGTTGCCCATCCATTGCGTGATTTGATAAGGGCCAAAGTAGCATTTGGCAAGCTTAAAATTGAGTCGTTTCGCCAGAGATTGCTGACAGTAGCAGTGTAGTTTGAGTAACACCCACTCTCCTACCTCGAAGACCTTATCTCGTCGATCCTTATCGGCTTGGGTCTTCATTCTGTCTTGTGTTTGCTTGAGCTAAAATTGCATTTCTTGGTGAAGAGTGTGATGAGCACTGAGCAATTTGTCAACCTTCGGTAACGATTGATGAGCCCGGGAGGTAAGCGAGTATAGGCTGCAAAGCGAACCCATATAATGCTTCAAACGGCGACATCACGATGGTGGAGTGATAGGAGTTGTTGTAACTGAGTTCTGCCCATGGAATTCGGTTGGCCCTGTTATGAGGTTCCAGTGAGTAAATGCTGGTAAGTATTGCTCCAGCAGAAGTTGACCACTCTGGTTTGGCCATTGCTTTGTGGGTGATATGCCGAGCTATAGTGTAGCCAAGTACCACTGAGATTAAATAAGTGACACCAAAATTTGCTGAGGAACAAAGGATCTCGATCTGATACAATCAACGCTGGGAAACCGTGAAGCTTAGCCACCATGGAAACAAAGGCAAGTGCCACGGCTTTTGCAGTGAAGCCTGGCTTGAGGGGCACGAAATGAGCAAACTTGCTAAACCGGTCGACCACAACACGAATGACAGTGAACCCTTCTGATTTAGGGAGTTGGGTAATGAATGTAATGACCCTTAAAAAAAAAAAAGACACGTCTCACATGAGATGTATAGCATCTCACCCGAGATGTAAGTCACAGGGGACAAAAGTTGTTTCTGGAGCTCATCTCGCGCAAGATGATGTTCACATGGGATCCATCTCGCGCGAGACGAGTGTTGGACACACTACAGCGCCTAGGGAGCGCTGCAACATGCCAGGAATTAGTCCTACATCGATTAAAGCGATAGAAAAGTGTCTTCTCCCCCTTATATATAGAAGCTTCTCGGGAGTGTTTAGACTTGCTAATTTACCCTAGAGCTTGAGATGTCTCACTCTTGTGAGACTTTTCACTCTAGTTATCTTTTTATTTCTTTCTCCTTCTCGTTTTTTGTTCGTGGGAAAGCAATGCCTCTACGTAGAGTGTCATGAGCTCCCAGCTTAGTGCTCCTTAGCAGTCAGCCATGTTAAGATAAGTGATTTTTTCCACGATTTATTTTAGGTCATATATTTATTTTTAAAGTTATTTATTTATTTATTTTAGAATTATTTTATCTATGCATGTTTTATAAAATCCTAAGAGGTAGAACTTAGTATTTTATTTTATGTATTTATGAAGTTAGAATTCCTTTATTCAATTAGTTGTTTTTTTATGATTATTTATTTAGAAACTCTATATTTATGAAGTAGATATTTGCAAAGCTATTTTAGAAAATCATGAAACTATTTTAGAACTATATGGGGCCACATGTTTTATTGCATTAAATAAAGTCATGATGCATGTAACACCCCTATTTTCAGCTTACGCTATAATCGTAACACTAATTATAGGATTGTTATCTGCTTGGCTGAGGTTACTTTTAGCCCTTACTTTTAGTTTGGAAAATATTTCTTACTCAAAAATGCGGACCCTTTTGAAATTTTTCTCACATCCTTACTAGTTTACAAATTTAGAGTCATACGCGTCAATGAATTATACATAGATACAAGCGATAGAGTCCTATTAGACTTAAGCGTTACTATCCTAAAAAATAGACCTCCATAATATTTTATAACATACATATATGTACAATCAATTGGTCCATAATACAACTGCACAGTTAAATAATAATATATTTTACATTTACCACACTTAGTCGCCAACGGCCCGACTAGACCGTGTGACTGCTACACAATACATGTCACTAATCCTTACTTAGCTTGCTTGTCGAACGGTAGCACTGGCTGCTCCTCGACGATGTCTCAGGGGCTTCTGCTACAGTAGAAGTGTTTGTCCTCGTTCCAAAGTAAGTCTGGGTCCTCGTAGCGTGTCTCAGGTTCCTGCCTGGAATCATAACGAAGTGGGGGTGAGAACATTACGACCTCAGTGGGGTCCTTCGGGGAATACCTACTCGTTTCACTTCAATTATGATTCCGCCGCTCAGGGGGTCTCTAAGTGTCGACTCATAATAATACCCCCACTGATTATTATCCATACTAGGCCTGAGCAGCTTTATCTAATTACTAGGTGATCGTGGGGAATCTAATCTTGCTTAACCTAGTTATTGAATCTCGTGCTTTCTAACTTAGACCGTCAGGGCCTGGTGATACTGCATCACGTACCCGCGTTCTTCTACTCGAGATGTCACCTCGTGACGTTCGTTACATATAGACATACTT
>QANU01018688.1:503023-534200 GCA_003254905.1 Nissolia schottii
GGAACCACTCAGCCTTACTTCCTTGCTTGTTTTCTCTCATTTTCTCACATTCATCTCAGGTTCAAACACCACATATTCCAACAATACACAAGCAACAATCACGAACATCCAAGAATCATAAAAACAACGTGAATACAACTAAGATGCATATTTAACTCCATGTTTTTCTCATAATATTTCTAATTTTTTTCTACTCAAAAATACATACATAACATACAAATAAAAATCCCATAGACAGGGGTGATCGGACTACCCACCTGCAGAAAAACCTGGTGGTGGTGAGGGAAGTTTGGAGTGAAGTCCCACAAGCCTTGTGGTTTCCAAAGCTTGAGCTTCTCCTTTCTCCAAGATGAAGAACTTTGAGCAAGGTGGAGGGTGAAGAGGTTATTCCTCTTGATTTTGGAAGGAAGAAAATGAAACCAAGATGAGGAGACTTTAGGGAATGTGCTTCGGTTCTTGGGAGGTGGAAGAGGGTGGCAAGAATGCTTAATTTCTTGAAGGCTAAGTGGTGTTCTTGAAGCTTGGCTTGATGTGTGTTTATGGAGAATGTGGAAGATGAAAATATCTCTTGAAGTTTTGGGGGAGAGAACTCGGTTTGGGTGGCTGAATGTTGAGGGAAATTAATTGAATTTTAGGATTTAGTAAAAGGTGATGAATAGTAGAAGGCATAGGCATAGGTATAGCTAGTGATGGGATTTGGTTTAGTGTGTAAGACAAGTAAAGTGATGGTAAGTTTGGAAGCACAATTGAAGGGATTATCTTTGGATAAAATCCCAGCTCTAAACCGTGCAGCCCTTCAGTTCCAGCTGCTGAAATTTCACTTCCTTCCCGGTTCCGGTTCGCTCGTGTTTTATCGCTCGCAGTATCGGTGCGTCGCGCACGGTCGTCCGAAAAATATTCCGTTTATACCGTCGCGATCCTCTAATTTCCCCCTACCTAAGGGTATTAATATTTAAAGGTGTTTGTGAATTTTTCTCCGGGGAATTATTATTTTATTAGTGTAATTTACAGGTACTTTCGGTATCCAGAAAAATTCCCGATTGGTCCGGAAATCGTTTTAGGTCTCCGAAAAATTTGACAGTCACGAAACCTCAATTTTGACTGCTATTCTTATGAGTTAAAGGTGATTCTTATGAATAAAAAAATAATAATTTAATTTTCCCGCCTCCTTAATCACCCTATTATTATTATTATTAAACTAACTATCCGTACAGTGAAAAAGCGAGATGTTACATTGCATGTGCATGATTAATATTAAGTGATATAGATATTCATATTGTTTGAAATCTTTAACAAAAGATCACGGTTAAGAAAAGATTCTGACGGAGGAAGATTTATGTTAAGGAAATGTTCTAGCTAAGGATAAGACTTGGCATTTAAGTTGTCCATTGTGACGCACCTCTCATGTTATGCTATCAGTATTAGTTAAAGGATTATGTTATCATGTTATGTATTTAAAATTGTTTTCATGAGAGTATATATAGAATAGAACTGTCAGTCAACGACAACCTATATTGACTCTGGTATACCTTGTACGATCGTAAAGTAGAATAAGATTGATGTATATTTAAAGCAAGACCGTGAAGCCCAGACATGGCAGTCCTTGATGCCTAGTGTCATGTATCATGTATCATGTATCATGTCATGTAGATTAGGGCAAGGCCGTAAAGCCCAAACATTTCAGGAACAACTAAGCCGTAATGCTCGGAACGTCTATCTAGAGAACTCCTAACTAATTAGGTTTTCAAATGTTTTACGTACTATTTATTATTATAGAAATGTTTTATGTTTGTTCTATATCATGTATTGCATCTGCATGTCATGTTTTTCAAAGTGTCCCATGTCGTCGTGCAGACGGCCATTCGGTAATATTCTTCCCATAATTCTCACCCCTCTAGTTACAGGTTATGAAACAACGTAGTAGAGTATGGAGTTTATGGTCAGTGTAGTAACGTCAGAATCCAAAAGTCAGCAGTTCACCTTGAGGTGAAGCTACCTATAGAAATTGTTGGTCTTATTTTTATTTTGTAATCAAGTCATGTGTAGAGTACTCTAATTGTATACAGACAATATTTTTGAGTCAGGTGCGTATTTTATCATCTATATTTATGTTCATTGTAAAAGAATTTATGTTTATTCAGAAAAGAAAAGTGTTATTTGTTTTTAATTAAAGTTAAAGTGCATGTTCATGGACACAACATTCGCATGTGACAATGGTTTTGCCAGCATTAATTCACATTTCAAATGTTCATTCAATCCAGCAACAAATAAGGATATAAGCCAAGACTCAGAAAGCCATGTTACCTGATTCGACAATTCCTTGAATTGAGTCTGGTACTCCCTCATTGATGTGGTTTGCTTGAGCTCTTTCAATGTCGTCTTGGGGTCATGGTATAAGTTGTTGTCGAATCAGAACTTCATATCCTCTAGGAATCGCTCCCAGGTTGGTTGCATGCCATTGTTGATGAGCCAGCGGTACCAGGCATAGGCCGCGCCAATGAATTGGAACGACACAACGCGGATACAATGCTCCTCTGCCATGGGAAAGAGCTCGAAATATTGTTAAGCCTTGAAGATCCATTCCTCCACTCGTTCTCCGTCAAACGTAGGGATCTCAACTTAGATGCCGCGAGGTGCACAGAAGCCGGAATCCTCCGTTTGTTGTGTGTGTACGTTCTCAACAACGAGAGACCCCATCTGGTCATGAATGGGAGATCTTGCACGTCCTTGTTCCAATGCTTCCTTCACCAGCTCTATTAAAGCAGCGATCTATCCTCTAAGCTCGAGCTGCCCGAATTTGAGCTCTGCAATGGCATCCACATTTTCTTTGGTTGCATTCTTGACCCGCGACATACGTGTACCCTCAGCCATGGGGTGTGTTCTCTCAATGAAAGCACCAAAATGGTAGCTATGAAGAAGCGAGTGGAATTTAATGCAGAATGAGGAAGAAACACTATTGTATTGGGCTTTCTATGAGTGTATAATAACAGAAATGGAAAGGAATAAAAGATGCAATGATAACGCCCTGCAAGTCCTGGGTAATAGACTCCAAATCTAAAGATTACAAAATGATTCCTCTTCTTTTCTATTCCCTCATCATTCCCTTATAACCAACTATGAAGGGTCCACTTCTCTGCTGCTTGTCAATTCTGTTATGCCAGTATGCTCTCTTCTTTGGAATTATGTAATCACGGTTCCACTCCAGTGCTCCGCGTATACACTTCTCACACTGCTCCTGAGTGTTTGGATCTCCCTCTTTAATTATTAGGTCTTCGTGTTGGACTTGGTTCAACTCTGGCCCATAGTTCGTATCAATAGCGTAGCATTAAAATTAAACTTGAGCTAGCCCTTTGGTGGCGACCGCTCACTCGTATGCAAGAGTGAGGGAGAAGAATGCTTTAACTCGCATGCTATGCTTTGTAGTTGCAATAATTTCAATGCTTCCCCTTCATCAATAAAATAAAACTATAAATTCCATGCAAAGGAGCTTTGATGATAAAAGGGTAGGTTAGTTGATTAGAGAATGAATATCACAATTCACAACTAAAGAGTTTAGCTCTTAACCTAACTACATTGCCTTAATGATTAGTAGTCCCTAACCAATTCCGATAAATATTTGTCCGAAATTCATGAAAGCAGGCAAAGTCCCCCTCCTGCAAACCATGCCTAGAAAAAAAAGGATGTTTTGCATTTCCAAGCATCCAAGATGATTCTCCTCTGTTCAATCAAATAGAAACCATGAGATTGAATGTCCTAGTTTAATTAAATAACAGACAAAACAGATAGACTGAACCTGATACACTAGGAACTGGAGTTAATTATCATGTCTACGAGCATGAGAAAAACAATAGCAGGGCATTTATAATTGCCTAACTATATAGATTATGGAATAACAAACATCTTCCTTTTTCTTTGTCACCAATGAGGGAACCAAGGCTCACCTCATATGTTAGGCATACCAGGCATGCAGCAATGCTGTGCTTCCTTTGATACACAAAACATGGGCCTAGCAACAGAATAGGCATGGTTCACAATTAGACCTAACACAACAAATATACATCTGATCTGAATAAAAAATTCATACAAGGACACAAAATCAACACTCAATAAGATGAGGCAAATTTGGATAACACTTTAAGATAGAATGTTCAACCTTCAAACTCGGGAATTCGGAACAAAGAGCGGTAACATTTCAAAAGCTGCACTGCAACAATCAAATTCTTAGAACATGTCTTCTGGCACAAATCCCCTTTGCAGCATTTCATCATGGAAACGGAACGCCTCTTTCAGGTTGACTTGAGAGACATGCCCGTTTATCAATAATGTATATGTCGATTTATCAGGATCGATTCCTCTGTCAATCATCTTTTGTAATACCATCTCGGCCTCTTTCATTCTTCCTTGCCTACAATAACCACCCAGAATTGCATTGTACGTGATAACATCAGGTACTAGCCCTTGTTCAACCATGTTATTAATCAAGTCAAAAGCTCCGTCAAGGTTCTCTTCCTTTACAAAACCATTTATAAGAGTATTGTATGTAATGCAATCAGGAGAAACTCCTTCCGAAATCATCCTGTTCAAGAAGTCATCAGCCTTGGACACGTTGCCGGCCCGCAAATAGCCCTTTATAATGGCGTTGCAAGTAACCAGGGTGGGTTTAATACCTTTCTCTACCATTTCATCCCATAACCTGAATGCTTCAGACATAAGACCTAAACTGCAAAATCCATTTATTAAGATGTTAAATGATATGTAGTTTGGCACTATATCCCTACTTATCATATCACACCACAATTCCTTAGCTTTGTCCATTTCGCCAATTTTGCAGAAGCCGTCAATCAACGTATTATACGTCACAACATCAGGCTTAAGGTTACTTTGAGTCATGGTCTCGAACAAACTAAGCGCTTTATTCATGTTCCCATCCTTACAATAGCCATGAATGAGAGTGGTGAGAGTGTAGAAATCAGGAAAAACTCCTCTTTCCACCATCTCCTTAAATAGCTCATCCGCCTCAAGAAGCATTTTTCCCTTGCACAATCCATTCAATAAAGTGTTATATGTAACCACATCCATAACGCATCCTTGCTCCACCATTTCATTCCGTATTTTCAAAGCCTCGCACATGCCGCCATTTCTACAAAACCCATCTATAAGAATAGTATAAATCACAGTATCAGGAGCCAAGCCGGTGCCCTTCATCCTACTAAAATACGCCAAGGCGCGATCAAGGTTCCCATTCCTCGAGAAAACCCCTATAATTGAGCTGAAGCCAATCAAATCAGGAACAACTCCGTGGCGCAGCATTTCATCAAAAACCTTCTCAGCCTCCCAAACATCGTCCTTCCTACAACTCTCCACCAGCAAGGGGTTAAAAGTCACAGCGCCAGGGCTCAATCCAACCCCCAACATTTCATCCAAAACCTCCCTTGCCCTCTTGTAGCTCCCCGTCTTGCACAATCCATTGATCATAGCATTGTAAGTAAAAAGCCCCGGCTTCAACCCCTTCGCCGCCATCGAACCCATCAGCTCGAAAGCCTCCGATACGAGCCCCTTGCGGCAATGCGCATTGATCAGGGTATTATAAGTCACACCATCAGCAAAAACACCCTTACCCTCCTCCATTCTCCCCAAAAAATCCTTAACATGTTCCAATTTACCATCTTTACACAAAGCATTAACCATAATATTAAGGGTAAACACATTCACATTCACCCCACTATTAACAACACCATCATACACCCTCCAAGCCAAATCAACCCACCCAACCCTAACAAGTGCACCTAAAAGAGCATTGCAAGCATTGATTGAAACACAAAACCCTAAAGCCCTAAGCAATGCAAAAGCCTCGGAACCTTCTCGAAGCTTCCTAGCTTGAGTATAAGTCCTAATCAACAAGTCAAAAACACTCACATTGGAACAACCAGAAGCATCAGCAATCAGCGAATCGACGACCTCGCGGCGCGTGACGCCGCTTTTCCTGATCATGCGGAGGAGGATGGCCTGAGCTTCCGGAACCTTCCGGAGACGGACAAGCGCGTGGGCCATCGCGCCCAGCGAGCGCGTGGAGTGGTTGATGTTGGGGGAAGTTAGGGAAATCGCGTGGAGGAACCTGTGGGTCAAGGTTGGGTTTTGATGGCAGCATTGGAGGACCTGAGGGATGAGCGACGATGAGTCGGAGCGGTTGAGGTGGTTGCGAAGGGAAGAGAGGTTGTTCTGCTTGAGGCTGAGGAGAACCTTCTCCACCAGGAAGGAGTCTGAGAGGGAGGGGTGCGGCGGCGCATGGGAGGACAAGGAAGGAGGGAGAGGGTGGTGATGGTGACGACGGAGGAGGAGGTGGCGGAGGTGGTGCATGTGGGACAGTCTCGACATTGGGAGAGTGTGCAAACGACGGCGTTGAACAGATCCAATATAAATAGTTTTTGGGTGAAGTTGTTTTTGTTTTGGGGCCAGGTTTGTTTTAAATTTCAAAAGTGGGCCAAGGCATGTTGTTACAGAATTTGGGCCAAGCGAGGCCCAAACGAGGGGACTGGAGCTGGAGGAATTACCTTGTTTATTGGTTCATTCGCGGTCCAATGTAATAATTAACAAAAGGAAAGTAGCATTACACTATTATTAATATTATTATCATTATTAATTATTATTATTATTATTATTGTTATTGTTGTTATTGTTGTCGTCGTAGTCAGTAATTAATAGTGAGTGTGACAATCACTTGTCATTGTGATGTCACTAATATAATAGCTGACTCGGTCATTATGATTGCATTGTTGTTTTTGACAGAAAGAAAAATGAAGGTTTTGATCTAGTTTGAGAGATAGTAAAGAGGGGGAGATTATTTATTTATTTATTTGTTAATGGGAGAAAGAGGGAGATTTTAGGGTTAATTAAGTTTTTAGTCCCTGTAATATGAAAAAGTTTGGTTTTAGTCCCTCATGACAAGTTTTAGTCCCTGTAAAAGGTGAAAATTTGATTTTGGTCCCTGTGGATGGTTGGTAATAGACGGTGATGTAGAAATGGTCCCTAATGACGGGTTAACTGACACGTCATCACCGTCTATCACCAACCGTCCACATGGACCAAAATCAAATTTTCACATTTTACAAGGACTAAAACTTGTCATGAGGGACTAAAACCAAATTTTTTCATATTATAAGGACTAAAAACTTAATTAGCCCGAGATTTTATTAATTAAAAATGTGAGCAATGGGGTAGCTATTTCATGTAGTGGTATAATGAATTTACATTTTAATTCATAAAAATATTGTTAAACTATTTTTTTTTGAAGGACAAAAATAGTAAGAAAAGTTGGAGACCAAAATGATTATTACTTCTTGTATCCACTTTATATATTAGCATAGAAGTACAGATTATGCATTCACGTAAGGTTTCGTGTATTTACAAATCGAGAAACTCATTTTTAATTTTTTTCTCTTTCTAATACATTTATTTATAACCATAATATATGATTTGTTTATAGTATATTAGATATTTGTTTTAATACCCTGTAAAATTTTATAATACCAATATCATAATGTATAAGATTTTGTTTAATTTCTTATTCACTTAAATTGTTTATTATTTTAAATTTAGTATTGAATCACAATCATTTAAATATAATTAGATATCAATAGTTTCATAAAAACTTGGACACGAAACAAAATATCCTTTCTAATATCATTGTAACATTTATAGAATATTTTAAAGTATTTATACAACATATCTAATATTAAATTTTCACTAATATGTTAAATGATCGAAATCGCTGTATGTTTTTTTACTAGCATGAGAGTGTTGTAAAACAAGGAAGTCACAAAAATAAACGTGACAGATTAATAAATGACAACGAGTTTTAAATAAAACTTATATCTGTATCTCTCATAACATACCATAAAAATAGATAAGACGATATTAGTCCTATGTTAAATCTCTCTTACGAGTATAAGCCTAACACATTTATATATATATAATTTGTTTTAATAAATAAAACGGTAATCTAAGTTGGGTCCCTTAGCCACCCGTGACTTAACTGCCTTTGAAGCTTCGATGAAGGTGGCTGACTGTGTTTCAGATTCTAAGGATTAGAACTGGAACCTTTTCCTCGAGGTGCTTGACCATGCGATTTGTGCAGCCATTGCAAAGGTTGCTCCTCTATGTGAGTGTCTTGGGAAAAGACGAGTTGAAGTGGTTTAGGACCCCTAATGGTTCTTTTTCCATTAAGAGTGCTTTTGTTGCAACTATGAATGTCTCAACAAATTCTTCCTTCCCTTTTAGTAGAATTTGGCATTGGCGAGGGTCGTGCGAAGTCTTTTCTGTGGCTCACCATCCATGATGGCCTCTTCACTAATCAGCCACTTTCAACGTCACCTGGTTGCCCCATGTTGTTTGTCCATGTTGCCATTTGGGGGAGATGGAGTTTATTCTGCATGCCTTGAGAGATTGCCGAAGGATCTCTCTCTTCTAGCCTTTCGTGCTTGGGTCTCATCTTGGTTAGGATTTTTACTGCAAAAATGTTCAAAATTGGATTGCAAATAACATAAAAAAGACTGCCTCCGTTCTTGACAAATCGTGGGATTTTGTTTTTTGTGATGTAGTTATGTTGTAGTTCATTTTTTGTGGCAAATTAGGAATGAATTTATCTTTGACCACTCTAAGCCTCAACTGTAGGACATTGTGTGCCGCTTCTGGCATAAAGTGGAAAGTTATTCTTTCTCCCAACTGGCCTGTGATATGATTATCAACTGAAAGTTAGGGAATGGTACCATTTCAATTTGGCAGCTGCCTCCTCAAGGTTGGATCACCCTAAACTCAGATGATTCGGTTGTGCCTAGCCAGAGTGCTTGTGATGACCCTTAGAACGGGAAGAGAAAAAGAAAGGAAATGTTGGTGCGTTGCAAAGCCCTACAACGACACAGTGTGGAGAGGGCGCTGCAGAGCGCAAGGAGCGCCGCTGTTTAGAGTCCCACATCGAATGCATCATAGAAGGGGGTATCCTCCTCCCCTTATATATAAAAACTTCCCATGGGTGTTTAGACTTACTAGTTCACTCAAGAGCTTGAGATCATGTCTCACTTTTGTGAGACTTTTCGATCCAATTATTTTTATTTCTTTTCTCCCTATCATTTACCGTTCGTGGGAAAGCAGTGCCTCTACATAGGGTGTCAAGAGCTTAGTGCTTCTTAACGGTCGGTCATTTTAAGATGGGTGATTTTCTTCACGGTCTATTTTAGACCACATATTTACTTTTAAAGTTATTTATTTATTCATTTTATAATTATTTTATTTATGCATTTTTAATAAAATCCTATCAGGTAGAACTTAATATTTTATTTTATATATTTATGAAGTTAGTTATTATTAATAATTCTTTTATTTAATTAGTTATTAATGAAGTTATTTAGTTATTTTTTTATAATTATTTATTTAGAAATTCATTATTTACGAAACTATTTTAGAACCACATGAGACCATCTATTTTATTGCATTAAACAAAATCATGTTGCGTGTGTATGATTAATATTAAGTGATATCTATATTCACATTGTTTGGTTAAACCTTTAACAAAAGATTATGATCAAGGAAAGATTCTGGTTGGAGAAGATTTTTGTTAAGAAAAAGTTCTGGTTATGACAAGATTTGGTATTTAAGCTATCTATTATGACACACCTCTGGGAATCTCCTTATGCATAAGATCTTAATCTGTTTATATTTTTTTCCAAAATAAAACATTTAATAATATTAAGTCATGTTACACTATCAATATTAGTTAAATGATTATGCTATGATGATCATGTTAGATTATGTATATAAACTGATTTCATGGGAGTATATCTAGGATAGAACTGTAAGCCAGCGACATGACAACCCGTGATGCCTAGTGTCATGTATCATGTAGATCAGGACTAACTACAGAAATTTATGAACTCAAATAATGTATCTCCTAGGTACTTGGGTAGTGCGTCAATACTAACTATCAAGAATCTATGGTCTTGGGTAGTGTATCTCCAACTATTGTGGCCTAAATACTTGGGTAGTACGTCAAAAATAGTGCATCATAAGCAAAATCGTAATGCTCAAAATGTCTATCTAGAGAACTCCAAACTGCATTATATTTTCAAATGCTTTATGTACTATTTATTATTATAGAAATCTTTTTAATGCTTGTTATATATTATTTATTACATTTGCATGTCATATTTTCGAAGTGTCTCATGTCGTCATGCGAACAATCTTTCGCTAAGACTCTTCTCAGAGTTTACACCAATCAACACCCCCTCTGGTTATATGTTACGAAGCGGAGTAGCAGTGCATGAAGTTCATGATCAGTGCATCGACGTCAGAATTCAAGAGTTAGCAGTTTACTTTGAAGTGAAGCTACCTATAGGACATGCTAGTTTTATTTTATTTTGTAATCGAGTCATGTCTAGAATGCTCAAATTGTATACGTGCAGGATCTTCGGACTAGTCGTGTTTTTATCATGTATATTTATTTATGTTTATTGTAAAAAAAATTATATTTATTCAGAGAATGAAAGTTTTATTTGTTTTTAATTAAAGTTGAAGTGTATATTTTTTCAAAGAGTTCCTAAATTACTTCTGTAAAAAAAATTAGTCTTTTGCGTGCCAGTAACAATTTTTTGGTCATTCTTGTGATGGCTTATTTAGGGATTCAACGTGGAATTTCTTGGGGGCTTTTGCAATCAAGCTTGACACTACCTCATCTCTTGATTCAGAGCTCTTTGGAATTTATCGTGATCTTTTATTTGCCTGGGAAAAAGGCTGGTGTAGGCTTTTTGTTGATATTGACTCTCAACAAGTTATCAGGCTCTTAGGTGACCTGACGACGTCTATCATTAGCTCTTCTTCAGATTCAATTCTCCTTCCCCATATTAGAATGATGTTGCAGTGGCCTTGGGAGGTTCATGTTAACCTTATTTTTAAAAAGTATAACACAATTGTTGATGCTCTTGCTAGATTTGGCCATTCTATTTCGTGGGGATTGATTAACTTCTTTTCCCTTCCTCCATGCATCTCGAGTTTCATTTTTTGTTGGTGACCTGCTTAGCTTAAGGCCTCTTTAAAGGTGTTTGTTTCAATTTTGTTTTGGGTGCTTGTGCACGTCATTTAATAACCCAAAAAAAAAAAACCGCACTCCATAACTCATAAAAATAAGTGAGCATCAACACAGCATTAATATAAAAACCTTAACCTCAAAAGGAATACAATTATACAAACGTTAGGACTTCAAAAGGAAAAGAAAACTAATAAAAACTATTGGATCACACACATGACAAAATAAGGTATAAATAATAAATAAAAAGGGTAACCCAAAAATCGGACAGAAATAAATGTTTATAAATCAAAAGCAGATTATACACATTCAATTGATTTTATGATTCGACTAAAATAAAACTTAAACAATTTTCATTCCATCTCATCTCCATATATATAGAAAAAAATAATAGACAAAATTTGATTTTTATTTTTTTTTTTGCTTTTTTTCCAACCAAAACGAATTTTAGAAAACTACCGTAACACATTACTATAATTATTATATTATATTACTTTTTTATTACACATGTGAAATTGATTGGAACGAGCAAAACAAAAAAAATGAAGAAGAATTGTTACTATTATTGTTGCTGATGTTGTTTTGCTGATTTCTTCTCCCTTTGTCTCTCAACCTTCATTAGAAGCTCCTTCTCTCTCTTCTGATCTGTTCCTAAGAGTAATTAAGGGGTCAAATTGGAAAAAGAAAAAACGCATAGAATAATAAAATAAAATAAAAACTTTTTTTTTCAATGTTAATGGTTTTGCAACCTTCTTTTCGTTTTGGCATAATAAAGGGTCTCGCTTTTCTCAGAAGCCACTGAAGAAATCTTGCACCCTTTGGCACCAGAACCCGTGATTCACCCTCAATTCCTCACACCCCAATGGAAGGTATTACGTTTGCGTTCCTTTCTCTCTCTCATCGCAAACTATTTTTGGGTCTAATCAGAGATTTGTCTTCTTTTTTTTTTTTTGGTCGTTGTTTTATGCCGGATTGCATCAATTTTCCATGCATTGAATTGAAATGGCTTGATAGGTACCCGGGATTTGGGTTTTTTGCATTATTGGGTAGGTTGTGGTGATGGTGATTTTGGCACCAATGACTTAAAAATTGGGTCTTTGGGTTCTGGGGAAGTGAGTCAACTTAAGGGCATAAATGGGGTTTGGTTAATTTTGATCATTATCAGAAAAAAGGGGAGAAAAAAAAAGGTTTTTGATATCTTCATTTTTCACTGTTTTACATTTTTCTTTTAAGCCCTCAATTTGGAAGAGCTTTTGTTAGCTTTGTCAATGACCATAATCTGGTGTTGGATCTGATTTCTGTGTGGGATAAGGGTTGGTTGTTGTTCTTGTTTTTCTTCTTCCTTTTGCACTGGGTGTTGATTAGCCTCAAACCGTGGGCTCTTTGTGAAAGACCCTGTGAGATTAGAAAATTGTCCTTTTCTGTAGCTGAGTTAAGGGAACAGATTAGCTGATATGGATCAGGAAAATATGCTGTTGTAGATTGTAATTGGTTTTTTGATGTACGAAAATTGTAGTTCAAACTTCTATGTATGTGGGAAATAATATCAATGGTGGTATATAGTGAATGTGGATGTCAACTTTTCTCTTCTTAAATGTTTGTGTATAACAAGTTTTTCTGGCTCTTGTAGACATATGAGTAACTTGAACCCAGTTGCTCATGCATCCATCGCTTTTTTTTATATTGTTGTAACTGTAAAGCATATTGCCATATGTGTGATTCCATGGCACCTTTCGATCAATTTGAGTGGATCATATAGTCATATAGCATAAGATGTTTCTTGATTTGATTGTTACCTTCTTGCATACTGTAACTTTTGTTTCTCCATTCTATCATATGTACTTAACTTCCTTTATGTTGGTGTTTAGAATCAGGTGAATTGCAATCAGAAGAAAATAAAGTCTCTGCGGAGAAAAAATTGAAAAGAAAGCTCAAAACACCTGCCCAGCTTCTGGCCTTGGAGAAATTTTATAATGGTGGGAATACTTTTCTGCCATATGATTGAGTGTTAGCACATTTTGATAAGCGCTAATTTTTGAGGAATTCTTTTTGTACATATGTTTCCAGAGCACAAATATCCCACAGAGGAAATGAAATCAGAACTTGCTGAGGATTTAGAGTTGACGGAAAAGCAAATATCTGGATGGTTTTGCCACAGAAGGTTAAAAGATAAAAGACTGTCGAAAGATGAAGCAGTTGCTAATGGGCGACAAGACCGTTCAAGTGGTGTCATCCAGGACCGTGGCAGTGGACGGCAAGATTCATGTGGAAGCAGTAAACATGGTGATTATCGGTATCTGGATCCCAAAGAGGTAGAGAGCCATGGCCTCTACAATCATGATTCTTCAGCTGCAGATATGATCCAGAGACACAGGAACCCTTACACAGAAAATGATAGTGAAATGGATGATACATCATCTGAGAGTGGCTCATTTTTGCAAGAACGGTTGTTTCCTCAAGGCCAGGATCCATACGATACTGATCCTTCAAGGTATCTAACACCTAATGGAGCTCTTCCACCCCTTAATCCCAAGGGTGCAGTTAAAATGGGGTATAAACCATCAGGATATTTGAAAGTGAAGGGCGAGATAGAACATGCTGCTATAACTGCGGTTAAGAAGCAATTAGGAAGGAATTATCTGGAAGATGGTCCGATGCTTGGTATAGAGTTTGATCGACTTCCTCCAGGGGCATTTGAATGCCAAACTGCAGATCCAGTTCATGGTAGGTTATTTCATATTCTGTTCTCTCATTTTTCAAATTCTCATTCAATTAGTTTTGTAAGGCTAAAATGTTGTTTTGTATTGCAACAAAACTATCCCTTTATTAGGTTAATCAAATGTGTTGCTCAGGTCACACATTGTTAAAAAGTTGCAGTTCCTTGATTTCTGTCATAGGCAGTAATGTTTGGGGATAGAACTAGGTTTAATAGGGGTGAGCACACAAAATAAAAAAATTTCAACTAAATTGCATTGTGGTCATTGACTCATCTGCTATGCATTAGGATAATTTAGATGCTTTTTGGGAATTCAAATTGGATGCCTTCTTAGTTTTATGCTCTACACTTGTAGTTGTCAGAAGATTGTAGTTCACTTGGGATATAGTGTTTAAGTTTTATTTCACTACTTGTAAGCAAGTGTTTTTATGTTTTGAGGCTGTGATTATTAGTTTTTAGTGTCAACACCTAGTTTCTTTAGTGAGTTAACTCTTCAAAACTGTAAGGTTTAGTTATTTCCTTCATTTAGCTCAAGGCATTTTATTTTTTACCTATGCATTAGTATAATAGTATTTGAATGTGAAATAGTCTATGATGGAACACTATGGCATCATTTGGCCCATGTAGCCGACTCCACATAGTGGGGCAAGGCTTAGTTTGTGTTGTTGATGATGCATTAGTATTTGCTTGAGTTGAAATGCCCAGACAACACACACAGTTACGCATATATATGTTGAAGGAATTGTGCCTTTAATTAACCTTGTATTTAGAGAGCTTATTCCTGGAGACATGCAGTGTTTTTTACTTTTAAGGTTCATAGCACAGGGCCTTTGCATGTTGATCTTCATCCAGTGTGCTGTCTTGCTTGTTTAGGTCGAGAGTTTATTGTTGCTCTTCTTATTTTTTACTCAAAATATTTCATCATAGCTGAGATGTGAGTTTTATTTTCTCTTGCCTTTAACTGTAGATTTTATTCCTTATTGTATTGAGTCATTTTAATAATAGAGATTCTTACCTTTCTAACCTAATGAATGATATCACAGAACCATACTCTGTTGCAAATCCTGCTCTTTCGAAGTCTCCAGAAATCAGTGCTGTAAAAAGGCAACCCAACCCTGCGTCAGTAAGTGGAACTTTCTAATGCATTCTTCTTGTATCTTGATGAGCATTCTAATTGAACGCAGTCTGTTCAAATTATATGGTAAATGGTTGAAAGGTTTTGCGGCAACCTGACTTGTTATATCGCAAACTTACGATGGGAAGAGAAAATTTAATTAAAACTAGCATTCACATGTTGATTTTGGAAATCTGTATGACGTGCTGTCACTATTTTTCTCTGATTCAATAGCTTTCACTTGAGTCTCTACCCTTAACTGGACAATATCCTTGCCCTCTTACTCGTTTACTTGTGTATTTGCAGAGATATGATCCGTATTATACAAAATTTAGTTCCCATGATTCACATATGGAAGGGGTGGACTTTGGCTCCGTGCGTGACTCTGATTTCCTGGATAAGCAGGGTAAAAAAGCCCACCAGAATATAAAACAAAGGCAAACGATTTACAGTTATGCCAACCATTTTCCCGGGAGGAACTCTTCCCTGGATTTGTATGAAGACTCTAATGGAGAAGCATCAGCTTATAATAGCGCTAAGAATCGTAGAATGGGTTCTAAGCATGGCGTTGAGGGGATTCGATCTGATTCTGCTTCTAACCACAGTGATCACTATGAAGAGAACCTTGCAGTTAGGCAGACGGACTTGCAGCTGCATGGATATGATAACATCAATCCGAAACACGTGCCAAGGATTGAACATGTAAAATCTAAGCCTTCAAATTCAATTCGCAATTCTCGAATTCCCGTCGATACTGAAGAAAGAGGGCTAGCTACTAGAGTGGCAAAGGTTCGGTTATATATTTGTACTTTCTGCGTGCGTTCTATATGTAATGATCAATTTAGTCTGCTTACTACGGCTTAAAATGTTAATGTTTGGTCTCATGTGTGCAGGAAGAGATGCTTAAGGGGGACAGGAAGGCTAAAAAGATTTATCACGATGCAGATGGAGCAAGAATGCTTTCAAATGAAATCACGGTGAGTTTCAGATGTGTAAAATTACCTGTTCCTTTGGTATGTGATTACTGGATTAGCTATCTTCCATCCATGTGTGTGTGCGATGCTCTGCTTTGCTATGTCTACAGGTTGCAAAACGAGCTAAAGTTGATATGCATAAACGATACAATGTGAAACCACTGCCCGTTGCTGAGATGGAACAAAGGAAAAATCAGAGGTGAGCATTTATATCTGTTTGCGTTAGTCTTTCTCATGACGAAATGCTTACGTAGGTCTTCTCAGAATTTGCGAGCTTATATGAATGTCTATCCTTTCCTTGTGCGGTGTCAATCTGATTAGACTGGATTTTCCTGGTAGATTATTTAGTAGCATTTATTTTCTTGATATAGATTTTATCTTTATGCATTTATTTAGTAGCATTTATTTGTTTGCCTCATGAATATTGGATAAGGTTTCATCTTTTGTGCATCTGATTACTAATAATAATGAAGCCAATAGACAAATGGTTGTTAGAGGACTATTTCACTTCTAATTTTTTATTAACAGTAAAGATTAAGCATGTAGTGTTATCTATTATCTCTAATGTAATGTTATGAGTGTTGTGTTTGGATTAGCTTATTTTGCTTTTAAAAAAAGGTTTACAATTGAAATGCTTGACAGTAAGCTTTGGGCTGAAAAGCTTTTTTTGGGTACCAAATTTGCTGACCTATTCTTGGAGATCAATCTCTCTCTTAAATGAAGAAAATAGGGTTTCTAATCACCAGGTGTGGCTCAGATTGTAAACTGAGCTCCATGTGGACAAACTTTTACCTTCCATGCAGAGATGTCCGGCCGGAAGCATCCTCATGGTTAGTGCAAAAGGCTATGCCGGATATGTTTAGTTTTAGAGTAAAAGTGAAGGGAAGTTTTCATCATCATCTATGAAATCTTCCCCCCACTTTTACCCCCCAACCCAAACACACCCAAGTGGGGATTAGTACCACACGCATGCCTCATGGCTTACCCAAAAAATGGAGGTTTCAAAAAAAAGGTTTCTCTGTTTTTATAATTGGACTAAATGATGGGCAGTAAAAAATCAAGAAAACAAACTTAATGTTGCTTTGCTTTAGATTAGTAGACATACTAGACTAAATAGTATTAGGAACAAATGCATCAGAGAGAAAATTGGGGTACTGCATATCATGGAAAAAATGATAGAATCTTGCCTTAACCCTTAGGTGGTTTGGGCACGTGTGGAGAAGGCTTGTAGAAGCCCCAACAAGAGTAAATCACATGGAAGGTAGTCCAATTACTGGAGGTAAGGGGACTCTTAGAAAAATCGGACGTGAATGCCTGCTAGATGCCTCTAACAGGGTTGCATCTAATGGCATGCGACTAAGCAAACCACTAGAGCAGCAGCAAGGCAGGCTAGAAAAATCATACGTGAAACTGAGATTTAGATTTTAATGGTTTGAATGTAAACATAATTTATAACTAGACACCATATCTTCGTCTGATTTATGTAGCCAATCCCAGCTAATGGGAAAAGGCTTAGTTGTTTTTGTTGTTGCTGGTGTGTTTTTATGGTTGCTATATTTTCCCTTGAAAGTTTTCATATAAGTTCTCACAGCATCATGTATTTGTAGATCCGCTGCAGAGATGCCATCTAGCTTTAGCGAGGACGAAACTGCCGAAACCAGTTCCTCATTGGATTAAGTGACATCGAAGCAACTTGGGATTTCTTTGAGGTCATTGTGTATGTACAGTCCAAACATGTTCCTAGTAAACATGTTATCCTCTGTTTTTCCAGCCAGAGCAAGAACTTTGTCATGATTGACTGACTCCATTTGCTGTTTATTGTGCTCACCTAGTTCCCCTCTGTATAAAAAAAAACCCCTCATTCTCCCGGATTTTTTTGTTATTTTGTGATGTAATATCTTTTTTTTATCTGAAGCTGCTTGTGGCAGGTAGGAAGTATATTCAAAATGACATAATGCAGCTTATACATGTCATTTTGTCTTTAACTGTTTTTAATTGTGGCAGTTGTTTGGCATCCTAATTTGGTTCAGTTTGATCGTTGCTTGGAAGATTTGGCATATTTCTACCCTATGCTTTAGCAATTAAGAATAAGTTAGTTCCATTAGTTTTTGTATTTATTGCTCCCTTCTTGAGGACTAGGTGGAATAATGGTGTATACTGTTCTTACTTTAATAAATGAGTTTTAGGCCGAATACTTCACTTAGACAACAATAGTAGTCTTGTGATTGAAGCAATGTTTTTTTAGATGACAATGAAATTTCATTCAAGATGAAAGTAGTCCCAATTAGAAAATGTTCAATTTACAAATATGATTATTTTATGGTTCAATGAACCAGCTTGGTCCAATTTTTAATTTTTTTTTATAAAAAAATTGGATTATTATAGAACTAAACTTACAAACATATGAAGTTAGCTCACCCCTTTACTTGGGAATAAAGTTTAGGCCATTTATTAGCTAATAATTCACAATTAACTAGAATAAGGTAAATGTAATAAGTTTAATATTAGTTGTTCTGTCGTTGTTAAAAACATGACTCGTTGCATGAGTTGTTCATTCTTCTTTAAGCAAAAAGGATATCTTACAGAATCTTATTCTAATATATCTAATCTTTTATTATTTTTAAGGTCAATCTTCATTATCATAGAATAAATAAAATTTCACACATCATATGTGGACACAGACGGAGAACTGGACTAGCAGGACAAGAAGTTAGGCCCACTTGTGACCTGGCCACTGATTTAATTTCCAAAGAAATCTAACTATTCATTCTTATGTAGGGCCCTTCATGTGATTGTGAATTTGCTTGTGTTTTTGGTCCGCTGTAAATAAAAGGGGGGGGGGGGAATGAATTCAGGACCAAAACCAAAAGGGTGCTATATCTTCCTAATTACCGTGCTTACAAATCCTCCAAATTCAAAATTTCACACGCAATGACAGGACTTGTAATTTACACAATATTTAAAAACTATTCAAACAGATGCAAGTGTTAGAAAAATTTGTAGCAAAACCAATTAAGAGGATTGAAAAGTTTATAGTGTTTTAAGTGTGAATATAAAGTCTCATATCGATGAATGATAAATTAAGTGTATAGTATATACTTGACAGAACTTATAAATTCATTGTTTTAAAATTTTGGATCAATATATGATGTTGGACCCGTTTTGAGTCTTAAGCACAACAAAGTTGTCACGAGGTTTAAGCAAAAGACCAGCCGTACATTGTTTTTGGTCAATGAGCAATCATGCACAGTCCTTTATGGTTTTTTTTTGTTGTCATGAATAATCATAACACAGTTTGTCTTGTAACTCTTGTACCAACCACCATTATGTTAGGGTAGAGGCCCAGGCCCAATAGTAAACTACTTAATGTTTCATCTCATGTTTGTGGTACACTTGCATTGCTGGAATCCTTGGTGCTTCTAGAAATCTACATCTATTTTCATCTTCAATTAATGTGATGTCTTTTTTTTTTAAAAAAAAAAAACTAACAAGTTTCCTAAGGTTACTTAGGGTGAAAATGAGGTAAATCGCTTATTTAAATCTTAATATAAAAGTAATTTATGAAGTTATTTTGTATTTAAATACGTAATAAAAAATATTTTTTTTGTTTTTTAAAAAGTATTGTTTGGAAGTTAGATATTATAATCTTTTAAAAATCATTAAGATTGAGTTTGGATGAAGTATTTTTAGAGGGTAATGTAATTTTTGAAAGGATTTCAATTAATTTGTTATAAAATTCCTTGTTCGGATACCAAAATGAAAGGAATTTCAAAATTTTAAGTTTTGTTTAAAGGTATTTCATATAGTTTAAAAAAATGAATTTTAATTTCCTTCTCTTCATAAAAAATTCTAAAATTCCCTTTATCTCTATTCATTGTCTTGACTTTCTCAACCTCAAACTCTACCACCGTCTATCATTTACCATTCATTGTTCATTGTCGGTTGACCACTCCTAAATGTCGGTTGGCCACCGCCAAACTCCGATTAGCCACCTCTGAACGCCAATCGCCCACCTTTGAACATTGGTCGAATTCTGAATGTCGATCAAACATCGATCAACAATTGTCAAACACTGAACGTCAACTAGCTTCCGTCGATCGCCGACTGAAGACCTCCAAACATTGAACACCGGTCGACAACTGCCAAACGTCGATCGGTAGTCGGCCATTGTTGATCGCCAGCCGAAAACTGTTGAAAGTCGGCCAGCCACCGCCAATCGACCACCATTATACACCAGGAAACCACCACCAAACTTAGGTTGGCCACCATGCTTGGTCGTCAGTCGAACCCTACCTGGTCGTTAGTCGAACCCCACCTAAAGTAGGTTATACAATTCATTATCCAAACAAAATATTTTGTAAATGATGTAATATAATTATCTTATCCAAACTAAAAAAATTTAAAATAAAGGGAATTTAATTGATTCATTTAAATTCTCTTATATTTCAAATTCCTTGGAATATGAAAATGTCTCATCCAGGCACTGCCTAAAATTGATTGTATAGCGAAACAGAACAAGAATTGAAGACTTGACTTTTCACTTCCGAAAAGTTAAAAATAAAAAAGTCATAAACTGTATTATCCAAATGTTGAAGTAAAAATGTTTCATTAAAAGTGAAAAATTTTGAAAATTTCAAAGCATTCAATACATTAAAAATACTCAATTTATACTTTAGGCTCCTTAAACCATATTTTTTCGTTCATTGATTCTTCTAGTTAGCTATCAAGTTTGTGACCACATGGTCCATTGGACCAATAAGTTTTCCTTTTCCTTAAGTAGCTCTCGAGTTCAAGTACTAAAAATGAATAATCAGTGTTGGGAGAGTATCTTCTAATAAAAAGAAACATGTAAGGAGAAAAAAAAGTTAGGGTTAAGTGTCAACTTAGTCTCTAAAAATTGTCTTGATGCCCTAAGTGGTCCATGAAAAAAGTAATAAAGTGACAACTTACTCCTTGAAATTTTAAAATGCTGCACTTGTTAGTCCTTTTGTTGACAATTTTTTTTGAAATTTCAAGAACTAATGAAGGCAACGTTAAAAAATTTCAAAAACTACGTTAACATTTTTAAAGACTAAATTGACACTTTATTTTGTTTTTAAGAACTACTTAAACTATCGACACAGTTTTCAAATATTAAGTTCGCACTTAACCCAAAATGCTACTATTAGGTTTGCTTAAACGGTTGTATTTATTGGTTCTTACCTTTTGGATTTTCGACAAATCGACCACCAAATCCATGCACAACAGTTACTTGCTAGGAAATCAATTTGTTCAATCTTAATTAAACAAAGAAACTTCATGTTTTCACTAAGAATCTTAATTAAACTAAGAAACTTCGTGTATCTAATTTGGTGTGCTCTTAAATTTAGTTGATAAATTGTGTTTTGCTCTTCTTAAATGCTACATAGTGTTAATTCTTTGCCATCATTATTGTCAAAATTTGCTAAGGTTCAAGCAAGAGTTTGGATAAGGCAAGTGAGTGAAGACTGTCACACATTAACTTCATGATTTGCATAAATATACACTTAACATCTTGTAAGGTTTAAGGGATATTGCACAATACTCAATACCTTTATATTTATGGTTTAGACAACTCTCACATTAAAAAGACAATTTTTATGGAAAGGTCTTATAAGGATTTGGACTCTCTCACTCCAATAACTCGCTTTTGGGGTATGATTCTTCTAAAGTTCTTATACTCTAGTTACAAATAGTACTTTAGTTGATAGCCAACCAACAAGAAAGGGCTACCTATGAAAGGTTTTGACAACATATCAAAGAAGACTACTTGTGGAGGGTTCTGACCGGTGGAGGGATTTACCATGATTGAGTGAAGCGTCGCTGAGTGAAGTGTCACAGTCGGCAGGCCAAGTGAAGTGTCATAGAGTGCAGCCGTCGGGATGACGATTTTCAAAGGGGGTGACAATTTAATAAGAAGACCCACTTTAGAAAGATTATTTTCATAGAAAAGTCTTATAATGACTTGAGTTCTCTCATTATACCTATAATATTAAGTACTCTCGTAAATTCCACTGAACGCTCAGTAAATATGACCCTATATAAGTATATATAAGAATTTATTGAGGTGGTAGGTGTAACCATCACAAATCAAGGGGTGTCCTTATATATTTTTGATAATTCTCAAACTGAAGTTACAAAAATATTTAATTTTAGTAAAATATCTAACAGCATACTTTGACAAACTGAAAGGAGTACAAAGCTTGATCTAATGGAGCATATATATCCTCTATTAGGGAATTGGGGATATATAATCTAACACCACACCCATATATGAATCTAAATTGAGAACGAAATTACACCAAAAAGATAGGTAGTTTTATCCCTTTAACAATTCTGATCTGGACCACACACATAATGAGAATGGAGTGAAAGAAAGAAAGAATAATCCCTTCACAAATGGCCAGGCTTTAAAGATGAGCCAGCCGCTGATGCAAACCATTGGGTGAATGATAGGTTGTCCCTCCCCCATTTAGGTTAAAATTGACAAATGAGCTTTTAAAAGGGTTTGGTCTACTTCTCAAAATAATTGTGAAAGACATGTTACTTCAATTTGAAGGGTATGTATCTATGCAATAACCCCCATCTTTATAATTGCATATTAATGTCCAACCTTGATTGGTTAATATAAATATTAGGGGAGATTAATTTAATTATCCATGAACTATAAACTATGTGCATTTTATCTCTAAACTTTTAAAAATGTGCAAATCAACTCGCTAATATTTTATAACAGTGCAAGTTGACCTTAACGTTAAATTACCTTCATCTTGAAGAATAGGAGGAGAGGGAAGGGTAGGATATGATAATAATTTGGTCATTTAATAATTGATTTGTATTGTTATAAATTGTTAGTAATTAATATTTTTATCATTTATAAAAGTACAATAATAAAGTGCACGTGTACTAACATAAGATTGTTTAAGTAGTAGACAAATTCATTCTCTTACAATATCTTGAATTAGATTAGTGGATTCCACTAATTATAGAATCTAGAAACCAATAGAAGGGAAAGAAAAAGTGCATATGCTTTATAATCCTGATATAAACTATTTTTTTTCTTCTAATTGTTATTAATAATAGATAATAAATAATAGATGATATCCAGACAGCCTGTCTATATTTCTACTAATTTACTAAATTAATTTCACTAAAGGCAAGGCATTCGCATTAAGAGAACTACATATTTATAGAGTTATTTATAGTCTAACGCCAAAGTAACTGACATAACTATAATTTAACACATAACTATGTGTATTCACACATGGCATGTTATTCTAATGCTAAACTAATAGGATGGCAACTTTTATTAGGGCCTATGATATTTAGATTCTCTATACAATCATCTATCTTTATTTTCTATTCCCTTAATTAAGCATTCAAAATCTTCTTTTTTAACATAGCACGGACAAAAAATAAAAAAGAAACTACACGAATACGCACACAACAAAAATACAAGTAATTAATGAGTCATGATTCATGAAGTTGTATATGAATCTCCAAATGACTAGATAAATTAATTTCTATGATAATTTTTTTAATAGAAAATTCCAGATTATAAACATACATCACATCCTTTTCTCACATGATATGAAAGTAACATCACTGTTATATGAATTCTGATGGATTTTGCAAATTATATATAATAAGGCCCTTTTCATCATGTGGCAAGGGTGTGTTTATGCCATTGAGCTCTCACGGCCACATCAACCCCCCCATAGTACTATAAATTCTGTGAGCGTGTGAGTGGAGAGAACTTCTAAAGTCTTAGGGAAAATTAGGACCACTTGAGCCAAATGGGGGCACCATAAATTCTCTTGACTTGTATGGCCAAAACTTTATAAAAAGTGTACCACACAAAAGTGACAGAAATTTGTGTGCAATTATAGAGCGCCTTCCTAAATATAGGTTTGCGTTTGGTACTAGAGATAATATATGGGGACAGAGATATGGAGACAGGTAATTCTTATATTTTTTATATTTCATTGAAACTGAGACAAAGGTGATACAATTTTTTTTGCTTAGAGGAACACATAATTAAGGCTTAGAGGGACAGAAAATTTCGATGTCTTTGTTTTCATATCTTTATTCTTTTGTCTAATCTCTAGTATCAAAGACAATTTAATACAAAACATTTTAATTTTAAGCAGCTAATTCTTCATAATATACATATGGTTAGACGCTGTTGAGCGGTGGCGTGTTGGTGTCAATCACTAGCAAAGGGGTTGGAAAGACAAAGTGACATTGCTAAGGGCATCATGGGCGTTTGTGTACTCCAACCATGGTGCACATGCATGGATCTTCAGTTAGTTTTCTAACTCAGCCAATGGTAGGTTCTTGCATGTCCCCATTGCCAGATATCTTTCTCTTTTTTTTATTAAAAATTAGTTACTTAATTACTTTGCTTTATTTATAACTTGATAGATATGTCAATCAACCTCAATGATAGTGAAAGCAAACCCCCTCAAAGTTTAATTGAAAAAAATAATGCAAGGATCAAGCCAGAATGATGCTTATGACAATAACTCACTCATTGCCCTTTCACTACTATTTTTTTTTTTCAGAGTAAGCTTTTAATTTGTTGCATGATAAAAATATCAGGAGACAAGTAGTTATTCTGAATATAAAAGTTTATTAGATGTCTCTCACTCTTATTATAGGTAAGATCTTTTGAATCTCAAATATGCAGAATAAAAATGAGTATTGATATTTTAACAATAAATTTGGTGTCTACACTAAATTTTTCCTCTCACAACCAATATTTTGATATGAGTGTAAACTTCACGATGTTTGTGAAATGAGAGACTTGGTGTAGACACCAAATTTAATGTTAAAATAACATTTTTGAATAAAAAGATTCTTTGATTTCAAAACATGCAAATTAAAGAGAACAAAATTTGTACTCCCTCTTAACCAAATTATTTGTCACTTTGGCTAAAAAATTTTGTCTCAAATTATTTGTCATTCTCCAATTTTTTAAGTAAAATTTATTGTTAAATTTCTAAACAAACCTTAATTTACTGAAGTTTTTAAAATAGTAACATTTTAATACTCTCTATCTATCTTTTTCATCATGGAACACTTATATAATGGTTACTTGGTAAAATTACTTCTTAAGCTACTCCTAATTTTTAAGTTTCTTAATACTTATGCATTTAACTAAAATGACACATATTTTAGGATAGAAAGAATATATTTAATGACCAAAATATCTTATGATATATCTCAAGTTGATTTTCAAGTGCCATAAAATTAATTTGTCTCCCAATCTTTTGATCAAGGACCAAATTAAGGATTTTACCTCTTTTTATGTTTACATGTACATAAAATTTAGTGTCTTGGAGTTTATATGTACATACAATTTGGTGTTTTGAATTTAGGTCGATGCTTATGAATTATTAACTCATTTACTGTGCAAGACACTTGTTAATAAATTAATAAGAAATAAATTTGTATAAAAAATAAAAATGTCAAGTATATTCAATGTATTTAAAACATTAAAACCTCAAAATATTTATTTTAGATTTCTTAATAAATACTCTAAGAACATTTGTTAGCTTAAAAAAAATATATCCCATAATATTATTTTTTACGATATCCCCAAAAACTAACAAACTTTTGTAATGTTTTTTTTTTTTTTGTGTAACACTGTTCTTTTTCTTTTTTTTTTTATTGAACTACCTACGTCTTGAACTTATTATTAGGAGATTTATTAACTTGGTCGATCCAACTCGAATATAGATCCTTGTAAGGGGTAAGGATTTTTGAGAGATTTTTTTTTTTTATATTCACAATATTTAAATTTAAGATTATTGATTGAGCGAATAAAGTTGCACCACCTTGATCAATTGCATATTGATCAACGTTGTGTTTTATTGATGAAATTTTCAAGTTAAAATATTTTTATATTTTAAAGTATTTGTATAGATTATTATTGTTTACATTCGATGCAACAAAAAGAAGGCAATAGAAATAAATGTTTAAAGAAAATAAATTTGGAGTCTATGATCAAGACACTAAGACTATTAAGAATATGAAACTTAGTGATAATAGATGTTTCTTGATGGCCATGTCATGTGTAATAGTATGATGTTTGAATTTTTTAGCATTTCATGATCAATAATGTTTTATTTTATTTTGACTCGATCATACTTTTAGGTAGATATGCATATGTTTTATGCAGTTATGACTCGCGTTCTCTATTTCAGTATTTCTTGCTTAGTACAAAATTAATCACTCATAGAATAATTATTTTTGTACACCTGTGTGTATACACACTCACGCTATTTTATTAAATTTTTCTGCTAACTCAACAAAATGCTCTGTCCATTTCTTTTGTGTCTTCGTTTTTGTTTATTTTCTTTTAATTGTGTGCTTCATTTTTTCTTGCTTCGTTGTTACTCATTCTCTATCAGTGTATCGATTCATTTTGGTTTATGCTCGATCATTCTCGCTCGTTCGTTTTTGATATGTTCTGTGCTTTCTCATTTTGTAATCGTTTCTATAATTGATGTGCACAAATTTACTGACACAACCTTTTATTATACTCAGACACAATGTCAACTCAAACCTAACCTTATTAAATAACATAACTTAACCATCTTATAAAGATGGACACAACCACATTATATACACAAACCTATTTACACATACACAATCATTACATGTATTTTAAAAGCATGACCGAAGCAAAGAGAGAAAAAAAAGTATAACATAAACAACCATTTAGTGAAAACAGACACAACCTTACCAAAGTAAAAGACCTAAAATTTTTGTTGTTTAAGACACAACTAATTTAAATAAATAGACACAATCTTTTATTTTATTATAGTTAGATACAATATTTTCGTGAATTCAAATCTAACCTTATTACACAATATGACCTAACTGTTATATATACATACACACACAAAGCTGGACACAAATACGCTATATACATGACCTATCTTTTATATTATACAAACGCAACTTTCACATAATCAAAGCAAAGAGAGAAAAGAAAAACAGAACATTAAGATGGACAAAAGGAAAGATAAACAGAGGAACAGATGAAGAAATAATTAGGTTGCAAGAGCTCTTGAAGGAGAAAGATCGTGAGAGAGGGCGCAAAATGTGAAAGGTGTGAGGGTGGAAAGACAGTTCCTCATTTTTTGAGTTGCACAGTAGTGAGCCTAAATTATAAAAGAGAATGTAATTGGTGTACAATATAGATATGTGCAAAAATCGAGATTCTGTGTTAAAATATTTTAAGAGGATTTAATTAAAAAAATTATAAGAGGAACGACTATTACCAACTTACTCTATTAATTAAGTGGCAAATGCCGTCCACTAATTTAGTGACAGTATATTGCATTAGTGTACCTTTGTAACAGAGGAAATACTCTTTTGATTTTTATTACTATACCTAGGTTAAATCTTATTATAATTTTTTGTCCTAAGAAATTTACACCAAAAGAATGCAAGCCTTCAAAAATTTTCTCAAAATATTTATTCAATTATTAACTTTCAAAAGATGAGACCACTTAATTATTATGAGTATCGAAACACTTGAATCAATTAATGTTGATACTCCTCACTAAAATTGAAATCTATATCATTTGCGGAAATGTTTTGTCTGCATCACATAAATTCAAGTAAAAATATATAGTTAATTTTGACACTGTTCATGCATAAAAAAATGAGACTAACTAAATATTAAAAATAATGAAAGGCATTATAATCTAAAAATTGTGGGACAAGTGATAGACAACTTAAGGAGAAAGACACAAATTTAATTTTCAAAAAACATACTTATTAAAAGGAGAAGTGACATTTATCATTTCATCTCTCAAAATTTTAAGAACAATATCTCCTATAATTTTAAACAAAATAAATAAATAATGAAGTGTACTTTAATTTGGTCGTAACCTTTTCCTTTTAGAAAAGATTGTTATTAGTGCTTTCAATATCTCCACAGTTTTTAAATACTAAATTTAGAAGACTCACAGGAATGCAAAAGACCCCAATTTCTCTCTACTTTTTCGTTATATTAAATGTATCTTAAGTATAGTTTTTATTTGTCACAGAAAAGATAGACACGAATTTTGGAAATTGATAGAAGCATCTTACATACATGTACCTGAACAATGATGCATCAAGTGTCACCATTACACTATTCATTTATGCTTGAGAATTTTGTGAGGACAAATTATTTTGTTCTCTGATCTGCGTTAAAAGCCAAAAGTATTTTACCCCCCGGTCATATCACGTGACATAAATCGTTACACCTTTTCATTTAAAAAATCGTTATAAACTATAGTTTATTTTTCCTCATTTTTTAGAAAATATATTTTATAACTATAAATTTAACATATTATATTTAAATGTTCTTAGCATTAAATTAGTGCACCCTAAAACAAATAAGTGTATAACTTGTCTAAATAATTATTAGAGTTTACTAATATGTCCCAAATGTGGTTCCATTGCGCCTAATTTGTGGTTCGTGGAAGAATTAATGGTCCCTATGTTTCATGATTGTCAAATTGCAAAAACAACATGGAAGACCATTGTTCATAATTATGGTATTATTTCTTTCTTGTAGTTGTCGTTTGACGATTGGTTGAGGGAAAACATTGTTTCGCGATCTCGCTTTCAAAAAGAGGTAGGCTGGCCTCTCATATTTGCTACTACCTGTAGTGCTCTTTGTCAAGCTCAAAGTAATTGGGTGTTTGAGTGTCTTGCTCTTTCTTCCTTGGATCTCATGAGTAAGTTTTTGTCGGTTGCTAGAGAGTATTGATGCTTAGTGCTAGGTTCTCGGTTCCTCAGAGTAGTGTAGTGCATGTCGCTTGGAATCTTCCTCCTTCAAGGTGGTCAAGCTTAATGTTGATGGCTTAGTCAGGGATTAGGGAGTTTCCCCTGCTTGTGTTGACATCTTCAGAGATTGTTGTGAGAGATTCGTTGTAACATTCACTTGTAATCTTGAATCCTTGTTTAGTCACCTTTATTGACATTTCCTAGGCATCCTTTTGAGATTTTCAACAAGTGATTATTGAATTGGATTTTAAGTCTGAGATGGTCTTTTTGCAAGATCTCTCGAATTCTAACTACCCTCATTCCTAATTGATATTGGCTATTCGGTCGGTTATAAATAAAGATTGGTGTGTCCAAGTTTGCCTTATCTTTGAGGAAGCAAACTCTCACACGGGCCAAGAATGACTATAATTTGCTTTTTGGTTTTCATGAGTTTGACTATGTTTTGAGGTTGTTTTTTTATCTATTGCTTGTTGATAGGCCTTGTACCTTGATTTTTCGCATTTTGGAATTATAATTTTCTCTTATTCGAGATTTTTATCCAATTGTTAATTAAAAAAAATTTAATCTAGCTCAAATTAAATCAATATACTATAAGACAAATTTTTTTCAATACTATTTTTTTATTAATAATACTCAAATTAAATACTTTAATAAATAAATGTATGCAATATTAAATATTAAATGTATATTAAACAAAGCTAATACAATTTATTAAAAAGAGTTTAATTTTAATATATTAACAATCGTTTAATCAATTGATTTTATTTGAATTACACTTTAAGCAGTAAATATGGTAGTCAATTATATATACCAATATATATATCAGTATACGATTAAATGACAACATAAAATTATTTTATACTATTTTTTATATTAACTCATTTACACTTTTGTTGTATTCCAATTAAATCCTTATTATCATATAGTTAAATATAAATATAAAATTTATATCCATGCAACAATATCTCCTTTAACAAATGACTTATCTTCTTCTTCTTTTTTTTTTTTTTACATGAATGACTTACCCTTTACAAGAATAAATCTTCTCATGTTAAAAATAATCATATTAAATCATATAATAATAAAAAAAGATACACTTAATTTAAATATTTATATTTTTCTTGTATTACATAATAATATGATCATATTTAATATGAAATGAAGTATTCTTATCCTTTACTAGATAGGAAAACATTTCAGCACCGAAAGAAAAGTCAGGAAAAATAAAATTTAAATGGTGAAAAATCCAACTAGATATTGATTTATGCTTTATAGCCAGCTCAAATTAGATTCCGAAAGAGATTAATTCTGAAGGAAAACGAAAATGAAAATGAGTGCAAATCTTTTGTCGCCGCCAGCCAACCAGGGTCCAGAAAAAAAAGTGATTCCGCCATTTTCGGTAGTGCCATTATCTTCAAATTCATAAGCACAAAAAAGTTTAAGAAAATACTGTGCTTTTCAATTTTTAAATCATATTTTAAAAGATAATTACATTGTTTTTTTTTTAAAAACCTTTAACCACATTTAACTGGTTGCCTTTTGACTCTCACCTACTACACCCAACTCAGGTAACTAAATAACTAAATTTAAAATTAAGACACATTTTTCCCCCCCTCTTTTCAATCACTAATATTTGAGTTTTATTATTAAGAATTCCACTAATTCAATCTAATCTAACTAAGATTTCTTAAAAAATATTGAGGTGTCCCAACAATTTTTTTTTATTCCCAAACTCTAACATAGAAATTTTGATTAAAGAGTTAATATACTTATTACCTTTATTAACTTTAAATTAGCTCAAAATTTTCTTATTTGAAAACACTATTAAAAATTATAAATTATTTAATTTTATGTTAGTATTATTTAAAAAACTAAAATAACAAGATTGTAAACTAATTCATATAATTTTATCTTTTTATTACATATTCCAAAGAAAAAAAATCTCATAGCATTGACTCAAATACTGACCAAAAGAACCCATTATCTTTTGTTTATTTTTTTCCCCCAAAACATTTCTTTACCGGTCAATTTTCGTTTTTTTTTTTTCCAAAATAATATAATGCGCCCTATATTATACTACTCTCTTAACTCTAAACCAACAAAACACAGCCATTATCGCAAAAAGCACAGTGGCAAACTCGAAATTTCTCGCAACATCGCGGGGCAATCTTCACCACCCTTTCACTTTTTTTTTTATTCTTTTTCTTTTTTCATTTTTCTGTTTTCTTTCTGTTTTGAGCTCTTTCATTTTCTCAGCCATAGAGACGAACACTGTTTTTTTTTTTTCAGTTGCTACTTTTTTTTATAATTCACCACTTACCTTTCTCTCTCTAGAACCTCGCTTTCTCTCTCTAGCTCCAGCTTTCTCTCTCTTCTCCTTCTGCAACTGTTTCTCCCAGATCATAGCTCCCTACCGTCTCCCATTCCGCTCCCCTCACTTCCTCGCCGCGATTTCCTTCTCCGCCGCGCCGACCGGAGCTCGCCGACCC
>QANU01018688.1:534819-592646 GCA_003254905.1 Nissolia schottii
TGGGGGTTGAGGCACTTTAATTGAAGTTTTGGATGTGGGGGGAAATGGATAAATTTGGATAAGTTTAATTGATTTCACTAGGAGTGTGAAATTTCGGACTGGTCAATGGAAGTCTAGTTGCAATAAGTTTGATTTATTAGTTTGCTTCAACTGCCTGGAGTGGAACATCATTTCAGGTTAGTTTTGTAGGTCACCTTTTTTTGTGATGCTGGATTTGATTGCTCACTTTTATCTTTCTATGTATGGATTATGCTATATACAGCGTGTTGCTGTAAAGAGGACGAAGGGTTTGATTGTTCATTGCCATGCCAAGTCTTGTCATACCATACAACATGTTTAACTGTTTTGTTTAGAAAACCACTGGCCTGACGAGAAGAAAGAGTGAAATCTCACTGTTTCTTAATTGACGAGGGTGCTCTCTCGTTGAATGGAAACCTTAACTTCTATGGATTTATCTTTGGACTTTTCTAATTGATGTTTAGTGGTATCATTTCTTTTTTAAATGAAAAATTTCCATGGTTTACTCCCAACTGCTTTTTGCTTATCATAGAGGAAACAACTAGGCACTGAAAATTATGCCCTTTCTGTCCATGGTTCAAATTATTTTTCCTCTTTGGCTATTTTTGAAGGGGAAAAGGGCATTTTGGTCTGAGTGGTTGTTATACTATTTGGAATGTTGAACTGTAGGCAGGATAACCCATGGTGTTTGTCAGTCAAATGCTAGCTATTTGCTATGCTTATTTGGCGATTCGTCTATCTTATAAGCATTCTTCTATCTTCAGATGTGCTGACCGAAGTTCTTTATTAATCTTAATGACAGGCCATTACTGCTTTAAAGAAAGGGGCTTACTTGCTCAAGTATGGAAGAAGGGGAAAGCCCAAGTTTTGCCCTTTCCGGCTTTCCAATGTGAGTTTTTGTGCTGTCTTCTATATATTCAAATTAATCCTTATTAAAGTTGGTCTCCTTTTGTTTTTTTAAAGAATGGAATTTTGCATCCCTGTGTGTGTATACATATATACAAAACCAAGCATCCAAGCCTCATTCTACTTTATGTTCTGTATTTGTTTTTTTTTTCTTTAAATAATATTGAAATGATTTCTTCCAGATGCAGTAGGGAGAAAGATTGTAGGGAGGCCTTGAAGTTGAACAACAAAGACTATTAATAATTTTTAGAAGAGAAGGGGAAAATGTGAAGTTTTTGTCCAACAAATTAAAATAGTAAAAAGAGGAGATTCCAGAAGTGCATTGTCGAGCAAATTTTTTGCAAATACTACAGATAGATCTATCAATAGCTTAAACAGCTCTTAGGTTATCTTGTGATCAGGTTTCGAAAAGTGTTGCGGAAAGAACATTGTGAAAATTTGATATAATCATGGTGATTACAGTGCTTTGCCTGAGTACTACATAAATTTTAAGTTGCAAATTGAAAATGTGAAAACTTGATATTGCTTATGTTAGGTAGTTTTTGGGACCCAACAGTCAAGAACAAATAATAAGGATTGGATAAGTAAAATAGGATATTATTGAATAAAAATCAAGAGGCTGGTTCCTCTTCAAGGGATGGTTCCCTTAACAACTCAATAATAAATCCACACCCTAACCTAAGGAGGATACTCCTATTTATAATAGTTTTTATTCCTAATTTTACTCCTAAGATAATAACTAGATAAATGCTAACAATTAAAGATAAACTAATAAAGATAAAATAGATAAACTAACTAGTTGTTTTCTTATCCTTCCTAGTATAAACTTTCCATATTAAGGGGGCTTTTCTCTGATCCTAACAGCTTACCTCGAGGAATGGGAATCCTGACTAGGTTATATGGAAAATTTAGTTATTGTGACAACAAATTTGCTAGTGGTTTATTTTGCAATTTTTGCAAACATTATTTGTTTCCATTACATAAAAGTTTGTTATTAGATATTTTCTAGTTGCCGAAAGTATTTGATTTTTCTACTGCTTTCAGGATGAATCTGTTTTGATCTGGTTCTCAGGGAAAGAAGAGAAGCACCTTAAATTGAGTCACGTCTCTAGAATTATATCTGGACAACGCACGGTAGGTTTTCAAATTGGCAGTTGAATCATGGTGCTGTTTTGTTTCATGATCAGATATAGCCAACTGTGTTATGTCTTGTTGAGATGATTAGTTGTTATATGATAGTTCTGTTCTATTTGATGTTTGTATGCATAGTGCAACTTGCTTCACTTATCTATGTATACACTCGTGACCTTTATTCGCTTTGAAGTTGAAATATATGAATATGACATCTTTTATATCCATCTACTAGTAAAAGGCTTCATTCCTTTTGTATTATGACTAAAATATTCCAGTATACCTGATTATGGAAACTAGTGGATCTCCTTTTGCTTTGAAGAATTTATTTTTCTGCTGATGCTTTGTGCCATTTTGGTGTTCTATTCTGATAAGTTAAGCTTTATGTATAAAGTCATTATACATGCATGAACTCAAGATTTCTGCTGAGCATGTGGATCAGTGTGTTTAATAATTATAAATATATTTGCGGTTCCTTCACTTTGGGCAATGAGCATCCACAGGGAATTCATTTAAATTGATTAGGTTCTTTATTCTGATTGATAAAACATGGGTCCTAATTTTTTTTTTCCAGCCTATCTTTCAAAGATATCCGCGACCCGAGAAGGAATACCAGTCATTTTCTCTTATCTACAATGATAGGTCACTGGACTTGGTATGAATTCTTCATTCGTCCCCTCTTTGGATTTTTGGTTGCAGTTGGGCTATTGCTTTGATTGGACAGATTCTATTGATATTGTGAATCTGTAAAGCTTAACATAATCTGGAAATATTGTTCTTTTCTACTAGATTTGCAAGGATAAAGATGAAGCCGAGGTTTGGTTTAGTGGTTTGAAAGCATTAATTTCACGAAGTCATCACCGAAAATGGAGGACTGAGTCAAGAAGTGATGGTATTCCATCTGAAGCTAACAGTCCTCGAACATACACCAGGAGAAGTTCTCCCTTAAATTCTCCATTTGGTAGTAATGAAAGCTTGCAAAAGGTATTAATATATTATTATTTCCCTTGCAGTTTTTTCCCGTTTCACTACATTTCAGTTGAAGATGTTTATTAAAACGGTTTTGTTTGTCCCCTTCAGGATAGTGGGGATCATCTTCGCCTTCACAGCCCTTATGAGAGCCCCCCTAAGAATGGTTTGGATAAAGCGTTATCTGATGTGATGTTGTATGCTGTCCCTCCAAAGGGTTTCTTCCCTCCAGACTCTGCAAGTGCTTCAGTCCACTCTGTGTCATCCGGAGGATCAGATAGTATGCATGGTCATATGAAGACAATGGGGATGGATGCTTTTAGAGTTAGCCTATCAAGTGCTGTTAGCTCATCTAGCCAAGGTTCTGGTCATGATGATGGTGATGCTTTAGGGGATGTTTTCATCTGGGGGGAAGGCACGGGGGATGGTGTTCTTGGTGGTGGGACTCACCGAGTTGGGAGTTGTTTGGGTGTAAAAATGGATTCTCTTTTTCCAAAAGCCTTGGAATCTGCAGTAGTTCTTGATGTACAGAATATTGCTTGTGGTGGACGTCATGCGGCCTTAGTGACCAAACAAGGTGAAATTTTCTCCTGGGGAGAAGAATCAGGAGGTAGGCTTGGGCACGGTGTTGACTCTGATGTTCTCCATCCAAAGCTTATTGAAACTCTTAGTAATACAAACATTGAACTTGTAGCTTGTGGGGAATATCATACATGTGCTGTGACACTTTCTGGTGATCTTTATACATGGGGTGATGGCACATACAATTATGGCCTTCTGGGGCATGGAAATCAGGTGAGTCACTGGGTCCCAAAAAGAGTAAATGGCCCCTTGGAGGGCATACATGTTTCATCTATTTCTTGTGGACCATGGCACACTGCTGTTGTAACCTCTGCTGGGCAATTATTTACTTTTGGTGATGGTACATTTGGTGTTCTGGGCCATGGAGACCGCAAAAGTGTTTCATTACCAAGGGAAGTAGAGTCCCTCAAGGGTCTTCGTACTGTACGGGCTGCTTGTGGTGTTTGGCACACTGCTGCAGTTGTGGAAGTCATGGTTGGAAATTCAAGTTCCAGTAACTGCTCTTCAGGGAAGCTGTTCACTTGGGGTGATGGAGACAAAGGTCGACTTGGGCATGGTGATAAGGAAGCAAAACTTGTTCCAACCTGTGTTGCAGCCCTTGTTGAACCCACTTTTTGTCAAGTTGCTTGTGGACATAGTCTGACTGTTGCGCTTACCACCTCAGGTCATGTCTATACGATGGGTAGTCCTGTCTATGGCCAGTTAGGAAATCCTCATGCCGATGGAAAGCTACCAAACCGAATTGATGGAAAGCTTTCAAAGAGTTTTGTGGAGGAGATTGCTTGTGGTGCATATCATGTTGCAGTGTTAACTTCAAGGACGGAAGTTTACACTTGGGGGAAGGGTGCAAATGGTCGATTAGGCCATGGGGATACAGATGATAGAAATGCCCCAACATTAGTAGAAGCTCTGAAAGACAAACAAGTCAAAAGTATTGCTTGTGGTACTAATTTCACCGCAGTTATTTGTCTGCATAAGTGGGTATCTGGTGTTGACCAGTCTATGTGTTCTGGTTGTCGTCTGCCATTTAATTTCAAAAGAAAACGTCACAATTGTTACAATTGTGGACTTGTTTTTTGTCATTCATGTAGCAGTAAGAAGTCTCTCAAGGCTTCAATGGCACCAAACCCCAACAAACCTTACCGTGTCTGTGACAATTGTTTTAATAAACTAAGGAAAACTATAGAAACTGATTCTTCATCTCATTCTTCTGTGAGCAGAAGAGGAAGAATCAATGGGGGGTCACTTGAGTTAATTGATAAGGATGATAAATTGGATTCGAGATCTCGTAATCAACTTGCTAGGTTTTCTTCAATGGAGTCGTTGAAGCAAGTGGAAAGCAGATCTTCTAAGAAAAACAAGAAGTTGGAATTCAACAGTAGCCGTGTCTCACCTGTTCCAAATGGGGGTTCGCAATGGGGAGCCCTGAATATTTCTAAATCTTTTAATCCTGTTTTTGGATCCTCAAAGAAGTTTTTCTCAGCTTCTGTTCCTGGATCCAGAATTGTTTCCCGAGCAACATCCCCAATATCTAGACGGCCAAGTCCACCACGTTCAACTACTCCAACCCCAACACTGGGAGGTCTTACATCCCCAAAGATAGTTGTGGATGATGCTAAGAGGACCAATGATAGCCTCAGTCAGGAGGTTATTAAATTAAGATCACAGGTACCTTATTTATGTTGTGGCTGACAAGATTCTGTTTCTTGCTTTAAAATGTTGAGTATAACTTTAATAAATGGGCTCGTAAGTAGAATTTTTTGGGTACATCAACCAGTCATTTTTCAGGACATCAATTTATGTTATTTATGTCCAAAGAAAATGACCTAGACACTAGGCATAAATGAGGACAAGAAGGGAAATGCATTGTAATTCCTTATAGTATGCCTAGTAGTAAGATGCATATTAATGGCAAGAAACTTTAATTACTTGCTGCATTGCCTGACAATGGTTGAGTGATGAATTGCAACTTAAAATCTAGGGCAATGTAAAACTGCAATGCTCGCATTTGAGATGTAATATTGCTGTGTAAATTTAAATACAATTATTGCTGTGAAAAGTTGAATTTTTATTTCCTTTTTTAAGAAAATCGTGAATATATTTAATTCCTAGAATTAAGTTTATTGTATTTGATTGTGTTTCCATACTAGACTTAACTAGTTATTAGTTATTCAAGGAAGGAATCCCACAAATCATGGGATCTGTTTTTATTACCTTCCTATTCTTGTTTAGGCGCAAGTATACATCTAGCCCAGTATTGTATCTTCAAAATTATCAATACAATCTATTATACAATTGCTTTAATTGAAATACATTGACAGTGTAAAGTAGTTTTACACTATATCTAATCATATTTTGACGCATCAACAAATATAGTTGAGTATCATACTCACTTGAAAGGTCTTTACATTAACAGTGGATGCTAAGTATTCTCTTATACAATTCTGATATTCTCTCTTTGATAATTGCAATGTCAGAATATGTGTTTAACGCTACTGTTTGAGATGGTCAGGTTCTGTTATATAAGCTTTTGTTTCATAACTAAAAAAACTCTGCAGTCCAAGCAACCCATACCTAATACTTCCCTATTCTCCTTTTTAATCTCGTTTTCTTTTTTTCTTTATTTTGAGATGTTCAAGTAATCACATTTAGAGTGTGTCTTCTCATCACTTGTGAAAAACTTATTTTTTTCATAGGAAATAGTTGACTGTTTGGTGTAGATGATGTCTGATTCTATAGTTTACCGTACCTATAGTTTACTTTCATAGGAAGTAATTCTCCTTACTTTCGCCCTTTTATTTTTTATTGTTTTAAACTGCCAAAAGCATGTTTATTTTTAGTGTACTTGATTTTCTTTCCCCCTTTTAGGTGGAAAACCTGACTCGGAAAGCCCAACTTCAAGAAGTTGAGTTGGAAAGAACAACTAAACAGCTAAAAGATGCTATAGCAATTGCTGGGGAGGAAACTGCCAAATGCAAAGCAGCAAAGGAGGTGATCAAGTCGCTTACTGCCCAGGTAAGCCACTTTGACAAACTAGCCTCCTATTAGATCCAAAAACACCACATCTTAGCAAGGGAAAGAAAATAGCTAAAGAAAAAATTAAGTCCCTTGCATTGTACTGGGTTCTCTTTGACAAACTAGACTTCTAGTAGATCCAAAAACACCACACCTTAGCATGGGAAAGAAAATAGCTAAAAAAAAAAATTTAAGTCCCGTGCATTATCCTGGGTTCACTTTATACACACAAGTAATGTGTGGGAACCTATTCTTTTTCCTTTTGAAATTAATCAGCTGTTATCTACAATAAAAACTTATCCTAGCAAAAGCAATATGTAAGTTTCACTGAATTAACACTAATTGATCTTTAAGCTTATTTCGTCTAGATTTGTATTGGATGATGCTAACTAATTCTTCCGTTTGTTTCTTGCACTGATTAGTTGAAGGACATGGCTGAGAGGCTACCTGTTGGAGCAGCTAGGAGTGTCAAATCACCTTCTCTTGCTTCCTTTGGTTCCAATCCTAGTTCCAATGAAGTTAGCTATGCTTCCATTGATCGATTGAATATTCAAGCAACAAGCCCGGAAGCAGACTTAACTGGATCAAATAATCAGTTACTTTCGAATGGATCAAGCACCACCAGTAACCGTAGTGCTGGTTTCAATAAACAGAGCCAGTCAGAGGCAACTAACAGAAATGGGAGCAGAACAAAAGATAGTGAATCGCATAGTGAGACTGAATGGGTTGAGCAAGATGAACCTGGTGTATATATTACGCTCACTTCCCTTCCAGGAGGTGTAATAGATCTTAAGAGAGTTCGCTTCAGGTATGGAATGCACTATAGACAATGATTTTCTGTTGACTATGATATACATGATGTTGATGCCTTGTGAAGAATTATTACTAGGAGCAGTTGTAACACGACTGTTTTTGTTATGTTTCTTTTCTTGATCTCTCTCTATCTTGCAATGAGAAAGTAACTTCCTACCTCAACGCATTGTTCTATGATTTGGTATCTGGTGGAAAATGAATAGCTTGTAGCAATTCATATAACTATACATTAGCCATTTTATAATGTGATTTATAACCTTTAAATTGTTGAATGCAGTCGGAAGCGGTTCAGCGAGAAACAAGCTGAACAATGGTGGGCTGAGAATCGGGCAAGAGTATATGAGCAGTACAATGTGCGCATGATTGACAAGTCTGCCGTTGGTGTTGGGAGTGAACCTGGCTCATTAATGTGACAACCTGTAAATGACGTTTTTTCACGTTTCGGCTGGAATTGCAGCAGGATCATCATACTGATCAATTACATTTGGCTTCCAACTAATATAATGCCTTGAGGGGAAGCTGGGGATTGGCTTAGTAGGAGAGAGTAGGGATTGATTGTGATTTTGTAATTCCTCTTTTTTCTTCTGCTTTTCATTTTTTTCCCTATATGTACCTTGTGTGGGGGTTGAGGGTGAGAAATGTAAATTCTTCGTAGGTTGCAGGCTCTGGTTGGGAGTATCTGCAGTGTAAATTTCATAAGCGAATGCATTTGCAAATTTTTCTTCTACACGGTTATAAATTCCTTCAGCCATGGGAGGAATGGCTCTAAGTAGTAATTTGACATAGATAGCCCTCGCAGATGCGTTTGTTTAACTCTGCTGCACTTGGAATACTAGCAAGCATTATCATTCTCACTCACTCTCATCTTGCAATGTGAAATTAGTGCTGTGGTGTGAAATAATTAAACCATGTTTTTTGTATGAACTATTTTACAGTTTCTCAATGATCAGCATTTAATTTAGGGAATTACGTTGGTGCCCTTTTCGGTTTTTATCTTGGATATACGATCTCAAACATTTAACGGGCAAAGATACGAAATATTTAGTCAACCATGCGTAAACTTGGCAATTCATTTTGAGGGGTGGTTTAGGTATAGAGAAACACATCTTGCTGTATGTATATCATACATGAGAACACTGCTATGTGGTATGAAATCGACCGTGAAAAATCCATACAAATGAACATGGTATTTGTTAATTAACAAAAAAAATAAAGGGTTCTAGGGGGACTTTTTTACCTTCTTGAATCCTTAACAAATGTTCTAATTAGCAAAACTTTGTAACAAATCATTTCGAACTAAGTAGAACTTGGTAATTGGTTATGAATATATATAATTAATTATGTTCTGTTATCATTATGTACTAATTATTAGCATCTCGATAACACCTAACTTGTTATTTTGAAGTACGTAGTTCTTCGTGCCATAACATTCTGATATGAAATGATTGCTGAAATGTAGTTCATTTTTCTCTATATATGCCACTATTTAGCAAACTAATGCTTCAATAGTCTTGTAGAGTACTTAAGTTTTCAACTATCAGTCTGATTCAAATTCACTTTATTTCGACACATTGATCTTGTTATGACAGACTTTGCGGATTATAAACTTCTAAAACATATTTGAGAACTTGTGTTTTTCCAATTCTACAGTCATGTTTCTTGTTATAATTCACTGGTGCTAAAAAGAGTACTGCAGAGGCTTTGTTTTTCGTTTTCTCCTCTTTTCTATTTTTTTCCCCTTGTAAAAGGAAACAAAGATAACTAGCGAATCTGTGATACTAAGCACAGCGTCTAATTTGGACTATGAATGGTATCTGGTTTCCTCGCTTCTGAATGTGAGTCATGAACCTTAGGAGGTGATGGTGATTCAGATGGCACTTGAACCCACACTGATCTTCCATTAAAAAAGAAATTGGGTGTTAATGATAACTCTCTAATAGAAGGTTCATATACCTATTTTTCGTTGAAGTGAGCTCTGAGTGCTGTTGTTGTAGCTATGAAGTTAGACGGGAGAACCCAATCTTTGAATATTGCAAGGTAGTTGTGATATTAATACTAGGAGGAGTCCCACATCGTAGAGTTAGAGTGGAGTAGCGTGAAGAGTAGGCTATAAAAGAGAAGTGAATGACATTGAGCATCCTACTTACCTGGTCGGGATCAATGCGTGATCAAGAAGGCTCATGGCCAAGGGTAGTAACCTCCATTGCACTTAGGTGGGGTGCTATCCTAAGGTCGGTTCTAGTGGTTGACCCCACGCCATAATTTGTGGCAGCCTTAGTGCCTTTGTTACTTTACTAGAGGTTTTTTTTATTATAATGCTTATGTTACTCAAATAAATTATCAAAATGTCTTTGTTTTGGCTAGTATGGCACGTGAGGCTACTGATCATGTAGGATTTGCCAATGTGGTAGGCGAATCATACCCAAATTCGTCAACATGGATGCCACATATGCACTATATTTGCCAATTGGTTTGACGAATTTTTCCTCGAGTAATTTTACATTTATATCCCATTTTACTTATTATTTGCAAATAAAGTCTTGCTTACCCTAATCCTAATAATCAAATAAAAACCCTAACCCTAACCCGTAATCAAACCTTAACTGTAACCCAAAACCCTAAATACTAAAACAAACCCTAACCCTAATATTTAAAGCCCTGGTCCTATAACCCTAACCTTAACCATAATAATCAAATCCTAACCCTAACCCTAATATTTAAAATCCTAAACCTTAACCATAAAAACACAAACCCTAACATTAACTCCAATCCATAAAAAATAAAAATCCTAACCCTAAACTTTAAAAACCCTACCCATAACTTTACTTATAACCTTAACCCTAACTTAAACCTAACCTTAAACACTAAAAAATACAAATCCTAACCCTAGCAATCAAATCCTAACCCTAACTGATATTTAAAACCCTAAACCCTAACTATAAAAACACAACCCCTAACACTAAATTTCATAACCCTAAACCTACACACAAACCTAACCCTAAACACTAAAAATACAAACCTAACCCTAACCTTGATATTCAAAACCATAACCCCTAAACCTAAACACTAAAAAAAATAAAAATCCTAATCCTAAACTTGATATTCAAAACCCTAATCCTAATATTCAAAAACCCTAATACTAACCCTAACCTAACCCCTAACCCTAAACTTAACCCTATACACTAAAAATACAAACCCTAACCCTAACCATGACATTCAAAACCATAACCCTAATATTCAAAACACTAACCTTAACACTAATGATAACCCTAAACCTAACCCTACCCCTAAACACTAAACATACAAACCCTAACATTGATATTCAAAACCCTAACCTTAATATTCAAAACCCTAACCCTAATAATCAAACCTTAACCCTAACCACAATCTAAACCCCTCCTAAACCCTAAAAAATACAAACACTAACCCTATTTTAGCTTTTTTGTTGCTCTAAGATGATCTTATATGAGTTTTGGCTTGGGATCACTATTTTTATCTTAGGCCTAAACCTTGAGTTTTTGTGTTTCCTTCAACTCTAGGAAGATGATCACCTAAACCTCCAAGCAGTAACACCAACATAGAAAAATGGATTATTTGTATGAAAATAAAAAGATAATGATAGGCAACCTGGACAAGGGATTGGTTAGTGGTGGCGGTGCCAAGGCTTCTTGGTCATTCTTTGTTTGATGTGCATAAATGATGATAATGATGATTTTCTCCTTGCTAATAAGGGATTCTAAGTTGATTAAGGTTTCTAATTATGTGATTAAGCCTTAACTAGACTAGTTTAAAAGTTTCTATTAAGACTAGGAGCAAAATGGTAATCTTTTGTCACTTATAATCTTGATTATGATAATAAACCCTTATATAATAAAAATTGCACATTTACATAAAATTGCATATAATAAAAATACATAAGTTAAAAGTACGTTACATAAAATTAAAATAACTAAGTTAAAGATAAAAAAGTTAACAAAGCCAACAAAAAAACCAAATTAAATTAAAGCTAACAAAACCACTAATGTTGAGTATTAGAACGTGGTGGTCTAGGATGAGGGTCAAATGGTCTAGGATGAGGATTAGTTGACGTGCCAGCCTGTGATGGATAAGTATATGGGGGAGGGTAAGGATACACTGATGGTGGGTAAGAATGCGGTGGTGGTGGTGGCAGTGATGGGTAAGGGTATGGAGGATATGAATATCTATAATGATATGGTGGAGGATAGTAATTTGGTGGTGGAGGATACGGAGCAACTGATGAGTGAGATGGTGGGTTAAAAGCGTCAATATTAGTTGTGGCAGTGGCTGCATGCTGAGTACTTTGGAGGCTTGAAGACTCAGATGTTTCAGTATTACAAACTCGTCTTCGTCCATTTGCTAATCCAGTTCTTTTTCTACGACGTGTCCTCCTATCACTCTGGTTATTGTCATGGGGCGGTGGAATGTTAGTCATAGAAAGAGGAGCTAACTGAAGACACCCTTGAAATTTGATCATTCTTCTGTAATGCAGATAGGATAGCATTGGCTAATGTTCGAAGCTTGTCCATGTTAAATGCAAAGTGAGGATCAGCAAACCAAAGACGTTGTTGTTCCGCAATGTCAGCGTAACAAGTTGAAATACGAATAACTATCATCAATAATACAAAAAAAATCTTTTTCAAAAAATTATTGACATAGAATTTACCACAACCCCTAGAGTCGCCGAAGTGCGACTGATCCAACGTCAAGTTATTTTTTTTTATATCATTGCATGTATTCTGAACATGCAGTAAGAGACATAGGCAATGGTCTCTGGCTAACAATTCGCGCCCGACGATCATCCCAGTAGGCAATATATTGCCTATGCACATCTGGCCAATATTGGTTTGTCTTTTTGCCTAGGGTGATGTTATGCAAATGATCCGGCTGATGTGGCCTCGTTGGTTTAAGTTGATCCATACCAAACTAAAGCATAACTCTATCAGGTTGGTGTCACTCAACGATGAAAAAACATATTAAAAGGACAGCTGCATGCCTAATGTCTTCCCCTGCCATGCAAAAGTCGGGAAGTTCTGCCAATATTTCTGCAATATATGGCTGCCATACAATCTAAGAAAAAGTGAACAAAGTTAGTTAAAACATTATAATCGAAAGTGGAATAATAAAAATACAAATATTTATATAATTATCTCATTTTTTCAAGTTATCGAAAAAATAACGATAATACTAAAGAAAATGTAATGGAGAATCTGATAAAACTTTATGAGTGTGCCACCTAATTCAAATTTAAATGTAAAACACATTAATAAATCATAAAATGCACATTGAATGTGCAATTTGAAAAGAATACAAAAACAAATAAATAATACTTACTTAAATCCCAATGGATGAAAGTGTACACGATCAGGTAGATATTGATTCCACGTTGCGCAGGGTTAGCAAGTGCAAGGGCAAGACGAGGAAATCTATGCCAAACCCAATACTGAAGAATAGTGCAAGGGCCTCCAATGTCATGGTGATCGTAATCAGTAGCCTTGCAAAGCTCCCTATACATAAAAGCTAAGGTTACAGATCACCAACTATATGTTCTAGCATTGGCGGAGTCCTCTAGAAGTGAGAGGAACATAGAATGCACCCATGACCTTGAATGGTCTGCCTCCAATAAAATGAAGCAAGTATGCTCGTGCATACTGCTGGACCAAAACATCATCAGCATTGTCATCAGGCTAATTATTAAGTAGCTCAGCTAGCCATGAAAACTGAATATGTGATCCAGAATACCCACACTGCACTGATGGACGTGCACCTAGTAATTCTTCATATCAATCCACCAAGTGATCATCATGAGTTCGGCTAATCACAGCATGATCATCAATAGGAAGACCGAAAATAATATTAATGTCCTTCAACGTCATGGTGAACTCCTAGTAGGCATATGACAGGTATGTGTCTCAGGATGCCATCTCTATACCAGTGTTGTAATCAAACGGTGATCAACAGTGCAATATCCCATATGAATAACCCCTATAAAGCCCGCTTGCTCTAAGTATGGAATGATACAATTTGGAAAGTCTCTATGTTTTTCTAAGTGTTTCACAATGTGTACACGCCTAATGTGAATGCTCATGAAGAAAGTTTTGATGAAGACAAAAAGGCAAGTTTCCAAGTCAAGAATTTTAAGAAGATATAGATTTAGGACTTAGGAAATTTGTTAAAGGTGTATGAGTAATAAATCTCTCGAAATAGTTTTCTAATATGGCTCTTACAAACAAACATTGATTCTAGGTCTTAAAATGTATTAGATGAACTAAAGAATCAAGAAGGATAAGAAAAAAGATGAGTTTGGGAAAGATTTTCCAAAGTCAATCGAATGACTCATGAGCAAGTCATTCGAATGACTCATGAGCAAGTCATTCAAATGGCATATGAGCAAGTCATTCGAATGACTCATGACCAAGAGGCAATCGAATGATAAAGGTTTGGTGCATTCTGTGACCCTAGCAAAGCCAAGTCATTCGAATGAATGGGTATTCGAATGACTCTGACAAAAAGAGTCTCAATGGCTACATTACATATGTCATTCGAATGAATCCCCCTTGGTCATTCGAATGACTCGGTCCCTGAAGCCAGTAACGGCTAGTTCTGCAAAACTGATTTCAGGTGCATTAAATGCACAACAAATAGGATCGCTTGGTGCACTATAAATACTCACCAAACTCAATAATTGAAGGCTGAATATTAACTCCATAACACCTAACCTTCTATAGATCATTAATTGCATTTATTGAGTCATCTTTCAAAGCCTAAGAGAGAGTTTTTCATTCATACACCTATAGACCTTTAAATTGTATTATCTACTCTTTGAGAGAGTTTCAAATCCACAAATTTCATATTCTTGTAAAAAGGGTGAGGTATCCCTCTAAATTGCTTAGGGTGGAATCCCTAAAGAAGGTTTCTTGAGGCTCAAGAAGAGTGCTCTATCTTGTAAAGGTTCTCAAGCACCTAAGGTTCAAGCTTGAAGATAGTGGAGAAAATCTTGAGCAAATTGCTTAGGGCTTGGACGTAGATCACAAAGGTAGTCGACCCAGGATAAATCGAGTTTGCATTCTCTCTATCTCTTAACTCTTTAATTTAACTTTGCTTGTGATTGCTTACTTTATTGTTTACTCCTATATTGTTATTGAAGTTTGTTAGCTTATTGTCAAGAAAAGAAAAGTATTTTGAAAAAGTTGTATACTCAATTCACCCCCCTCTTGAGTATTTGAAGCCACTTGGTAACACCTAACACATAATATTCGATCACGAGCCCCATTCCAAATATGCTGTGACACATGACAATTTTGTAACTCAATAGCAGAAGAGTCCTCTGGACCAGGGTTTACATGGTGAGCCATCTTATACATTGTAATAGATGTTAAAAAATTGTGTGTTAATCACTAACATAATCAAACAAAACAAAACAAAAGATATTAATAACAAAACAATACATCGATTGTGTTCAAAATAAAATAACACAAACACATTAGCAGGTCCTCAAACAAAGCAACATACAAACAAATTAAAAGGTCCTCACCCAAAACAATACATAAACACAAATAAAATTCCTCTAATAAATGTTCAACAATAACAACAAAACATGTCAAACTAGTTTAACTTGATGGTCCGCCACCATCATTCACTAAAGCTTTGCAATGACGACTATTATGGCCAGTCTGTCTGCACCGTGAGCAGTGTTGTATCGGGCCTTTCTTAACCCAACCCATCTCATTTATAACTTTGGTTGACTTAGGTCGTCCTTTATCTCTATGCAATCTAGGGTTAGGCACTAATGTCAAATCAGGAGCTAGTGACCTCCATGGTTCATCCTTGATGGGCTCCCACGGAGCCTCATAAGCTCGATAAACACTTTTATTTTTATACACATTATGCACATATTGATAAGGGTCAATCACCTAGGAAGAACATGTTGCCAATGCATGAGAGTAAGGAAAGTGCAATGCTTGAAACATACCACAATCACACCAACCTTCTTAAAGGCTTAAAGTAAATATTTTACCACTTTCTTGTGTTTGAGGGTTGAATGCCTCTTCAAGAAGAAATTTAGCTGTAACCCTATCAAATAAGGTCGCATGGTGGGAGCTTGCATTTTCAATATTCGGCAACCAATGTTCATAGAAAGCATCAGTATATTGTTGATTATCCACATAAAATTTCTTTTCGGCCTTAGCTTTTCTCTTCACAAAGTATTATACCAATTTGAAATAAGTCATCTGAACTAGTGCAATTATTGGTAGACATCTGACCCCCTTTAAAACTCCATTTATACACCTTGACAGGTTAATTGTCATATGACCAAATCTTCGACCACCATGATCATATGCTAAACTCCACTTTTCTTTAGGATTTTTTTTAATCTAATTGGATATTTGGTCAACAAGACTCACATCCTACAAAATTATTATAACAGTTATGACCTAACTAAAATCAATAATTAAGGATACTTCAAATGAAAGAAACAAATTTATTACCTATGCTCTTCAAAGAGTTCTTCAACGACACATTGTGAAACTTGCTGTTAAAATTACAGGCAATATGACGTAGACAATACACATGTTACGCATGAGGTGGTTGTCATCCAATGTTAACATTATCCATTGCTGCTATGATACTCTTATGTCGATCAGATATTAAACATATTCCTTGTTCTCGTGTCACATGTTCTATAATGCAAGATAAGAACTAACTTCAAGCTTCCTTTGTTTCCCCATCAACAATAGCAAATGCAAGAGGTAATGGTCTTTGGTTTCATCTTGTATAATTGCAATTAACAATTGTTGTTTATATTTGCCATATAAATGAGTTCCATCAATTTGAATAAATGGCTTGCAAAATCGAAATCCAAGCACACATGGTTTGAAAGTCCAAAACAAGCGAACAAAGATTTGCTTTTATTGATCAACTCGATTATGCAGCACATAGTCATCAGTTTCCAACAACACCATAGTGTCTGACACAAAATGTTTCATGGCCTCTAACCATCTAGGCAACCTCTCATAAGATTCCTCCCAATCACCAAAAATCTCAATAAATACTCTTTGCTTCGCCAACCAAGCTTTTCGATATGAAAAATGATAACCAAATATACTTTTAATCCTCTCAAGTAACAAGCATATCTCAACATCAAGTTGTGTTCTAACCATGTCCTGTATATACCTTTGGACCAAAACAAATTGTAACTTCTTATGATCTTGTGACATAGAGATGTTTACACAAGTGTGTGGTCCATTATATTGAGAAATTTTCCATTTATTACACCTCTTAATGTTAATAGCCCTAACTCTCCAATTGCAAGAAGCCCCAAATTGAGAACACTTAGCAGTTAGCCTTTGTGTACCAACCAATTCAACCTTATAATCTCGATGCCTTCTGATTGAATAATGATCTAAAGTTGAATTCACAACATCATTTGTTGGAAATTGCAATCCAACAAACAGTTCTTCTTGTGAACTCCAAATGTCATACTCAACAAATCCAATGGTCTCACCATTAGCAAATGCATCCCAATTAATTTCTCAAAATTGAAGACAAGGAGGCTTAAATGCATTTTTAGGAATAACATTAGCTGGATGGACATTGTTAGCAAAAACACCAATTGGAGGGTCATTGTTATGAACAAAGTGAATTGGAAAAACTTGATGCACGTTAACAAATGCATCAATCTCATCTTCTGAATCCATATTTAAATCATCATCATCAGTAGCAGCAGCAGGTAAATACTCTTCGTCATCACTTGTATCAGATAACACTTCTCTCATTAGTGTATGTTCACAATGAGATAAGTTCACACAAATAGAAGGTTGAGTCATATTGGCTGAAGTTGTAAATGGAGAATGAAAAGTTTGAGGATTTTGAGATAGGCTCACATCTTCTTGAAATATGAGAGCAAAATATGTCATTGACGATTGAGTGTTGATAGGGTTTGAAGGATCACTCTCAACATTCACATGAGTCTCTCCCTCTCTTGTCTCTACCTCAACAAACACCTCCATTAAAGCTAAATCTGAATTTTGCTCAAAAGCATCTATCATGCATGTAACATCTTCATCATCAAACATATCAACACCAATAGATTTCAACCCATCACCCGACCCTTGTAATAGTCGAAAAAGAATTCTCTTGTAACCTTAATTTCAAACAAATTTTTTTCTTCAAATCATCTAAACGCATACTCCTCTTAATCATCATAGATGTCGGATTAGGACCATCATACATAAACCCATGTTCACTTTCATACATTCTCCCATTAGAATAAATGAGCACAATAAGAGATTTCCTCATTTTCTAATTTTGTATAAAACACATTCTATGTCAAACATACATTGCTTAACAAACTAATATAGACAACATTTATATAATACTACTACATATACTATACTATACTACTCTATGCATCAATCTATCATAAATTGCTACTAATATAGACAACATACAATACTATACTACTCTATGCATCAATTTATCATTAATTGCTTAGCAAACTAATATAGACAACATTTATATAACATAGACATCATACAATATTATACTACTCTATGCATCAATCTATCATAAATAGCTTGGCAAACTAATATAGACAACATTTATATAATCAATTTAAAGATTACATTTAAAGAAATTCATGTAATTCGCACATACTAGCCTTCAGCAATCCAAGAGTTGGACAGAGAATTAGGATTTTAGAGAAAGAATGAATTTCTAGAGAGAGAATGGATTTTTAGAAAATGAGAATGGACGAAGGGGTTTAGGGGTGGTGGGGTTGTTATAAAGGGACCGAGGATAAATTTGCTAAACCGGTTGGCGAATATAGTGTTCATGTGGCATCCATGTTGGCGAATTTGGGGTGATTCGCCTACCGCATTGGCTAATCCTACGTAGCTTCGCCTAGCGGATTGGCGAATCTGACGTGGTCTCGCCACGTGACCACGGGTGCCATGCTGGCCAAAACAGGTGTATTCTTGTAATATGTTTTGAAACATGGGCATTTTGGTAATTTGTTTGAGTATAAAGAGCATTATAGTAAAAAGAAACTCGCCTTTTAGTAAGAGACAAGAAGTTACCAGCATTGTTATTGTTAGGATATAATGTTTACTGAGTTGTGTTACTAATTAGTGATTCAAAAGTTAAATTTAGTATATGAAGTTAAATAAACAAACACCATTATCACCAAGCTACTAATATTATTATTTTATTTTGCTGCAACCAAAATATTTTATACTTAAACCGTATTACCGATGAGTTAAAAAATCAAACTTTTATGAAAAAAGCATAAATAAAAATGATAATAGGCTTAAAAATAAATTATTGTTGAATTTTTAATTGCGGTGCAAATTTATTAATTGTTAAAATGTGAAAGTGACATATAATGTTCAGCTATTAGGTGAATTATGATTTAAAGTAATAAAATAACACTCTCCTAAATCTATCATAATTTATGCAAACTATGTCATCGTAAAATAAAATAATATATTCTCACCAATTAATAAATTCTCACCACATTTTCACAAATTCTCAGTAAATCTCATTAAAATTTTTCAGCCTCTAAGAGCTATTGAGATGAATAACTACAAGTTTAACAAATACAATTTCCCACTTTTTGAGTTTTGGTTCAAATAATTTGTGTTGATCAAATTGCGTATACGTTTCCAATAAATATACTAAATAAGAAATCTTACTAATAAATTTGATCCCAGGAGACCCAGGATTGATTCCCGGCATCGGAATATTTTTATTTTTCATCGTGTTTTTTGCTAAGTGGTATCTCATTGACCTAGGCATCCTCACCAATTTTACAAACAAAGCACGATATTTCATAATAGAGATTACAGCAACGGTGTACTCACATGACGACAGTCAGCTAATTAAACGGTGATACGTGAGCTGCACATTGTATTCCATTTAGTGTATGTAAAAAACTTATTAATTGCCACAATATAAATGGCACTGCACACAGTGAATCTAATATTTCAAAAATTAATTTCTTCATGTATATAATATATATATATATATATATATATATATCACTAAATGCTGAAATTATCACTAATTAATTATACACTTATTGACTAATTACGCAGAAAAAACGTATGATACTGTTCAACAGAAGATGTAGCACAAAATTGAGAATACAAAGATGGAGCAAAGCTACTACTGTTCAACTGCCATGCTAGAATCCTGTGTATGAGAGGGCCTCCATTTTCTATCATAGATACTTCTTTCAACAACTTTTGTTGCACCCTTCAACTTCTTATCTTGGGCACTTAGCTTCTCGTCGATTAGTTCTAGCAATTCTTGCAACCCGACTCCCGTGATAGCAGATGTTTTCACGTGTGGACCGGACAGTCCGATTGAGCCATCTATTTTCACACTGCCGCTGTTATTGGTCAACTCGTTTTGTTGGCCGGCGGCAGTTGCTGGCGAACAAAAGTCACTTTCGTCGGCCAAAGTATCCTCATACAACCAACCGTCGGAATAGCAATCTTTCTCTTCTTCAGCTAATGTCTCAGATTTCACATCATTCTCTCCATTGAAGCTGCTATCATCAACATCCATGCACTCTTCTTCTTCAACATCAATCTAAACATTTTCAAAGATTGAGTTGAGATATATAAAAATAGTCATAACTGTTTTTAGGCAGATGAATTGCATTACCTTATTCCAAACTTCAATCATATTCTGAAGCTTCTCTTCTGACACCCCTATTTGTTGAAGAACTTGCAACACTGTTGAGCGATGCTCATCAAGATTGGGAGCACTTGAATCCACCACATGCTTCATGGAAAGATAGATTGATCAGTTGAGTTGCCTTTCTGCCACATAACAGACCAAACTCTAAATGGATAATCTTTTGAAAGCTTTAGTGCAAACTATGAAAAGCTAGAAATGAGTCTACCACGCATACTAATTCGCTGAAATGGTCATATATTCATATAACCCTTCACTTTAATGGTTCTTTTTTCGTCTCTCTCTCTCTGTTTTTCATAAACTGGCAATAAGAATCATAATGAAAAGAGATGCAGAATCATACTAAATAACCACTTCAGATTTCCAGCAACTGAAAAGATGTGCAAAATCATACCACAAGCAGGTCTGCTTCCACCACTTCTTCCAAAGTTGCATGAAATGCTTCCACCAACTTCAAAAGTAAGAGAGAAAAAGGCAAATTTGGTCATTGTTGAAGAATAATATATACAAGTATCAATCAATAAACTGACATGTGACATGGGAGTTCGCTCATGCTTTGCCATTACCTGTATAGGCAGATCAGATATAAATCCTACTGTGTCGCTAAAAAGCACTTTCCTCCTGTAAGTAAATTGGAACAGCATTGCACATATACTCAATTTCCCCCAAAAAAAATGCAGAATAGAATGCTGCAACATAGATTAGAATCAACTGGTAAATTACAAGTCAAATTACCCCGAAGGAAGAACAACACTTCTTATTCTTGGATCGACGGTAGCAAACAATCTGCAATAGATTTATCATGATTGAGTATCAAAAATAAAAGATATAAAACTAAAAACTAAATCTATTAGAATTAGCATATGCAAATGCATACAGGAAAGAGTAATGGTTTTACCGACAATCACTATAGAGATCACTGTCCGATAGCTCACTAACTAGAGTAGATTTTCCCTAACAAAATCATGGAAAAATGCATATTAGTGATGCTTCAAAATGCAATAAACAGTAAATACATATGTACTCAGACCACTTACAGCATTTGTATACCCAACAACAGCAACAGTAGCTAAGCCTTGTCCAAATGAACCTCCATGCCTCTTGCGACCAGCACGTTGTAAAGCCCGGGTACGACGAACCTCTTCAATTTGCGATAATAGATAATTTCTCCTCTCTAAGATTCTAAGGAGTATTTCATAATTCAGTGACCAAATTATATATGTATTGTGGAATAATGATAAACATTGCTGTAATTGCACATCAACGACACTAAAGCTAAGAAGCACCGACATCGACACTAACACAACACAACATACTAATTTCAAAATTTTACATGGCCACGGCATATATGGATAGAAAATTAAATATTTATAATAATATCCTGATATATATTTTTATTGATATCAAACTATTAATTTTTAATATTTGTCAAACCCCTTTCAAAATAAATGGAACATTCAAGATATTTTCATATGTCAAAACTTGTTAATTTTCTAAGGGTCTATATTATTATAAATTATTTAGTATTTAAAATATTTTGGCTCAAAACTTTCAGATATAGCTCGGATATGCTTGGACATGACTAATTATGAATTTTTTATTTGGACACTTTTGAATAAGTGTGTCGGACAAATGTCTTCATGTGCCGATGTCCGCGTTGTGTCGGTGTCGGACACGGGGACACAGCAATCTCATGAAGTGTCCATGCTTCAAGGGATCATATTTCATAGAATGGACAAAAGTACATAGCACAAGTAGATCAAATTTCCAAAATCCAAAACCAGGTTAATCTTGAATAAGGCTGCATGCAATGAAAGCACCACAAAACTGATAAAAAAACGCTTGAGACCAAACCAATACATCCAGCGGGACCCTATTTGGACCTATGCTAAGTTGGGTTGACCTTTAATCCAGCGCAGATTAAACTCACATAATCATAAACATACAATTTTTGTGAAGATTCCCCATCCTTCCAAATACTATTACCAGAAGCAAAAATTACAGCAAAAGTTATGTGATGACTTGATGCAACGAGGAAGTAAAAAATCCAGCCTTGAAAGTAATTCATGTTTTAAGGAAACAATTAAGATATGCTAGGACAAGCAAAAATAGAGCACTTAAGAATAATTATTTAACTTAAAAATTTAGTAGCAAAGTTGTACCTTTGTCGCTGAAGTTGAAGTTCAGTTTCCCCAGCACCACTCATAAAACCTTGCCCCCCACTTCCTCTCCTGAAATTGACAAGTATTAAGTTTAGATGCTGTTATTGTAATTACTGATTCACTGCTACAATAGATTAGGCTAGAAGATACACATATCCACAGAATGAAGACACATACATGCAGACATCCATGCACAAGAGAAAGCAAGGGTGAGGAAAAGTGATATCATAGACATATTAATGCAAGCTCACGAAGTGATGTCAAATACTTGACATCAAGATTATCAACAACAACAACAACTAAGCCTTGTCCCACAATGTGGGGTCAGCTACCTGAGCCCAAACTTCCTAGATGGTAGTTTACCCCGTTCAGCACTGAACATTCACATTAAAAAACTCCTTCCTATTTCAAAAATGGTATCAAACACCCAAAATGATGAAACAAACCAACCCTCTGGCGCTCACAACTTCCGCTTCTCCACTAACTCCAAATGTATAGCGTCCACCAAGGCCACGAACACGAACAAGTCTCGACTTCTTATATGTTAGAGCTGCAAGTTCAGCCTACATAAATAGTAAAGGTGTAACAACTAGTACCGAATCACCGTTAAGGACAAAATAATAATAATAATAATAATAATAGGGACTGATTTATTGAAAAGAAAATTAAATAAGAATAATGGCCAACATTCGAAAAGTTGAATCTCTCCTTGTGTAGTCTGTGATTTTCCAAATCTTTCTTGCTTCTATCCTCCTCTACCCTCTACTATTTGTAGCCTTCTAATCTCTCATCTATTTTTCCTAATCTAATCCTATCTTATATTATCTAGTCTTATTTAATTCTAATCCTAATCTTTATCTAATCGTAATCTTATCTAATTTTTATCCTAATTTTATTTAATATTATCTTTTTATCCTTCTGCTGTAACTGAAAGGTAATGGTGGAATCTTCCCTGTTTTCTTCCTTTCTACAGTAATTTCTTTTCCTAATTCTTGGTTGTTAGGGTATGTAATAGAAGGTTTTATGCTTTTACAATGAAACATGAAATTCAAGCTATAACCATTTCAACCATAAAATAGCTCAAAAGAGCCATAGATTGAACCTGCAGTTTTGCCTCCTTTGTAAAGGCATGAGCATTGAAGATCTCAATTATAAGACCCACACGGTCCAGCACAGGTTTATTCCAAGCCCTCTGGCAATCATACAGCATTGGCAAAATATCAATATGACATTCCGAAAAGAGGGTAGAAAATTCACATAACTAGAACTTACCTCCAGATTCCTTTGCTGAATCCCAGACAGTATAGCATTAACAAAAACAGCATCCACTTCATCCTGTCATCATAGTTACACACAAAATCAAAACCTATACTAGTACAAATTTTCTTCTTTTTTAACCCAAATAACCAATCACATGAAAAAGCAACCAAATTTTTCTTTTTCATTGCCTTAGACTCTGCATCATTCAGATGGCACTTGATGTTGTCAACTGTTCCAGGTCCAAAATACGTGTCTGCATCGCAAAACACAAGGCACATCATACACGAAATCTCTCACACAAACCTCAAATTCACATTTGGATAGACAGAAAGTGATGATATGAAGCGGAAAAGAATAACATAGTATCAAGTTTCATTATTTGGATACTTCAAAATAGGATGAAATAAGATGGTAGTGCCTATTCCACATCATTCCTTCCTACTTCCACTCCATTTTGGGCAAAATGAGATGGAATGGAATGAATTGAAACAAGAGTCTTACCATTCCATATTCCATTGTATATTTCCACACAATTGAACAAAAATTCCTCACCATTTCATCTTTAATATCCAAACAATAAAACAGAACATTTACTTCATTCCATTTCATCAAATTCCATTCCATTCTATTCAACATAAAACATTAATATTGATATTTCAAACATAACGACCTTACTGTGGAAATGGGAAAAACTGCTTGAAACATTCAAAAGACCGAACCTGCACGAGCCTTGTGGCCTTTGACGGAAGGGTTCTGAACAACGAGATGCGGCGGCAACGCCTTATCGAAGAAATCGGTGTGGAAGTACCCATCTCTCTGCTCTTCGAGGGAGTTAGCGAGGCAGAGAGCTTCGTCGAGCTTGGCCTGAAGGAACTTGTCCGGCCGGAGACGGGGCTGAACCACCAGAAGCCTCGGCGGCCTCTCCAACGCCGCCGTGTCCCTCACCAACAGCGAAGGCGACACCGTTTCGCGCGCGCCATCGGAATCGTTCTTCCCCTGCTTCGAAGAGTAAGGAGGAGAAAGAGAAGGTGCCCAGAACTTGGAATGAGGCGAGGAGAGTGAAGTTAGGAACTTTCTGGAAGATCTGAGGGAACTGCGTGCCACGGACAAGGTTCTCAACATTGCTCCCTCAACAAAACCAGACTTTCTCTCTCTCTGGTGGCTCTGTTTTTCTTTTTATTCTCCAATGAGTAGAAACAAACCGGTTACCAGGCTCTCCGAGTGACATTGCTTTCTGGCTTGCTTGTTTCGATTTATTTGCTTACGATAAAAGTAATTTTTATTTTTAGTATAACATTTTTTTGATAAAACATTCTTCCTATATTTTGTCTTAATTATTTAAAACCAAACATTATATATATTAACATAAATAAATAAAAACACATCTTAATATATATATATATATTAAATAATATGAATTGATAAATTGTTCTTATATAAAAAAATAAATTTTCATTTTTAATAGAGTTATTATTCTTTTCACCTCAACTATTTTTTTTTGATCAAGAGGTGTCCGCCCCATTAAGGCTTTAAGATTATTGAAATGAGTATGTCTTTTCCAATAAAATCTTTTTACATACATACCAAGAAGATTGATCAAATGCTTAAAAAACTCAATTATCCACCAAATGTGTTAAGCTTTGTTGGTCTCTTCACATCAACTATACTAATGAACGATTCACTACGGTTAGAGATATAAATGAAAATAAAAACATAAAAAATAAAAAATAGACAGTTAAAATATAACAAAGAGAATATAAAAAAGTACTTTAAAGTGCATCCAAATATTTTTAGAATTATAAAAGTATTTTTATATTATATAAAAAAAAATCAATCCAAATAAACCTTTAGTTTGCAGCTTGGATTGGGATTGCTTTTTTTTTTTTTAAACACATTGATATATGCTTGGGTCAAATATATTAAATGTTTTTAAGTAGAAGTTGAACAATATTTTTAATTTTTTCTTATTATATGACTAAGTGAGATATCGCTTGAGTTACTAATTTTTTACTTGCACTCAACTTGCTTGCAACCTTGTAACTAGAAGATTATAGTTTATGAAAAATGGTTCTTAACCGAAAAATTCTTTTTAATTAAAAGACACAATGTTATAAGTTATGAAGAATGTTCATCAACCAAAAAAATCATTTTTATTGAAAAGACAGTAATATAGGCAATGAAAAATGTCACTAACCAAAAGATCATTTTTGATTGAGAAGACAAGGTTATCTACAAAAAATGTTCATTAACAAAAAAAAAAAATCTTTTCAACCATAAAGACAAGGCTATAGAAAATGAAATTGTCCATTAACCAAAAGATCCTCTTTAGCTAAAAAGACAAGACTATAAACTATGAAAAATACACATTAATGAAAAATTTATTTTTAACTAAAAGGACAAAGTTCCAATAAAAAGTCGCCATTAACAAAAAAAAAAAAGCTAAAAAGACAAGGTTATAGATTATAAAAGATATTTATCAAAAAAATCTTTACTAGTGTGTGTTTGTGAAAGCTGAAAAATTAAACTTATTTCAATAATTGCTTATTTTAACAATCGTTTTATTTTATATAATCGCTTGTATGGTAATCAATTTATGTTTGGATACTTTAGCTGAAAATTACTTTTAAGATAATCTATTTTGTTTGGGTTGTATGAAAAAAATTATTTTTGTATAATAAAATTACTAAAAGGATATAAAATAATTATTTATATTGCATAATATTTGACAACTAGGGTCAATTTAGTGAAAATACAACCTTAGGTGTACTGTACAAAAAGCTTTTCAAGAAATAATGTCCAAATTTTAGCTGTAACTTATTTTCCATCAACAACTATTTTCTTTGTACTGAACCGTCTTTGTTGAAACCTTAGGTATACCCAAACACATTTCATTTTCTCCCAACAGCTTTTATTTGGAAAAAAACAAAAACCTGTTACAAGAGGTTGTCAAACACAGGACAAGGCTATAGGCTTTTAAAACTGTCCATTAACTAAAAAGATGATACTATAAGCTATGAAAAAAATATATTAACTAAAATATTCTTTTTAACTAAAACAACAAGATTAGGGGTTATGAAAAATGCTCATTAAACAAAATTCTATTGACAAAAATAAATTCCTTTTAACTAATAGACAGAGTTATAGTCAATGAAAAATACTCATTAACTAAAAACTACTTTTTAACTAATGACAGACATTGAAATATGTCCATTAACCAAATTTTTTTTTAGTTAAATAGATAGAGTTGTATAAACTATGAAAAATATTCATTATAAAAAAATTAGCTAAAAATACAAAGTTATAGACAATTAAAAGTGTCAATTAACTAAAGAATTATTTTTAATTAAAAAAAAACAAAACTATAGATTATTAATGCCCAACAAAAAAAAAATAACAAAAAGACAAGTTTACAGGCGGTGGAAAATGGAATTTTTTTAAAAATAAAACATGAAAATTGGCTTATTTTCATAATGAACCAATTTGAAAATTGTTCTCAAAATAAATCAATTTCTCTATAAAGGGAGTCAATTTAAATCGCCTCTCGTTTAAACAATATTTTATTTTTTAAATAGGAGTCGATTTCAATCGACTGCTATTTGTAAACATAATTACTTCGGTTTAAACCAACTTCTTCACAATTCAATTCTATAGCAACACCCACACCACTTTAGTTGTCTGATTTGCACACCGACATGCCTTAAGGGAGGAAAATACAATGTCTTTGGAGGTCAACACCACGATGTAGCAGATAGATAGTTTAGGGTTTAGGGTTTGATTGTCTATATTATTTTGTAACTTTAATGTGACTTTATATAATTTTATGTAACTTTAGATTTTTTTAATGTAACTTTATGAATGTTACCTTATTATGTTATTTATTTCGTTGAGGTCCACACTCATATTATGAGGTCCATGATGTGTGTGAAAAGGAAATTTAGTGCCTAACACTAAAATTAGTGTTAAAATAACAGTTCTCTGACATCAATGACAGAACTTCTACATGGCGCAGCTGCCCCAGAACTTATTTTTAACTTTTATATATATGATTATTGTGTAATTTTAAAAAAAATTATTATTATGAGTCTATGACTATTAAAGTGTTAATATATATTTTTAAATATGAGAAAAAAAGGAAGCTCATTAGTACATAATGAATTCAAGACTTCTTTTAATCTATTTTGCTTTATTTTTTTTATCACAGTTAGTAATATCCTAAATTTTCACTCTCTTTTAAATTTAACGAAGTTACTTAACTAACAGTAAACAAAGATAATATCACATGTGCACCCCTAGATCCTATACATTTGGAGTCAAATTCTTTTTTCTTTCATTGAGTGTATCGCCTTCCTCTATGAGGTAACTACATACCTACGATTTATGATCTAATTCTTCTATTCTCTTTACATTACAATCACTTTTATGTTGTAGACTTATGGTTTCTTTGAGCAAAATATCGGGGCTCTAATATATAGTTGTTTGGTTTGGAAGAGTTAAAAATGTTTCCAATTTTAGATATAAGTTAATGTACTATAGTTTATAAAGGTTCCATTTTAAAGATATTTGAGATTGAAGTTTTGGTGTTTACCTAAAAGAATATCTACCTTTTATTATACATTTGCAGAGTTAGAAACTTTTTACTACTTCTAACATTTTATTCATCTTCCGCCACCGCCTAAAATACCCTTTTTAGATAAATTACAAGGCTATAGGATTGACTATGAAAAATGCTCATCAACCAAATTGCAATAGGCTTTACCTTCGATTTTTAATTAATGAAATTACATTGAAAAAGAAAAACCTTCAAATCAGGATGCTTCCCTTTATTTTTTTTTCCTCCGTGAGGTGACGTAACTTCGAAACACTCAGCGACACCCGACATAAATATTGAGATACAAAGACAAAAAGCATATTTATTTATTAAGATAGATACTAAAATTTGTTTCGAAATTGAAATTTTTTGTATTTTGTATGCCTTCATTTTTCAAGAACATGGAAACATAAATTTATCAATATTTTTCTTTCCATTTTAACCCTTTCATATTTTGTTTATGACAATCTTGCCCTAAAACATAGATTCCTAAACCAAAATCCCTCCCGACCATCTTCTTCTTCTTGCTGTCTCCAACAAAAAGGTTAAAGTTCTCGTCTCCCTAACAGTTAGCTACGACCTTTGGTCGGTCGAAGATGGTGCATTTCAAGTGAGGGAACGCGTCGTGGATGAGCTTGGTCATCTCACCAGGCCCACCACCGACGTTGACGAGGAGGGAGCCGCCGCCCAAGCTCCGGAACACGTGGTCGCACTCACTGAGGGCCAGTTTGAACATTGAAGATTCAACGGCCATGGCGTCATGGAATTGGGTAAAATGACGTCGTGAATAAAAAGCTCCAGATCTTGAAGGAATTGGATGCACAGAAGGGGAGGCAAATCTTGAAGGAATTGGGAATTTAATGAAAAGGGGAATTGGATGAACAAAAGGAAAAAGGAAGTATGGGAATTCATATCTTGAACGAAGATGAACAAAAGACGGAAATTGAGAATTTGATGAAAAGGGGAATTGGAGATTATTGGGAGCAAGTGTAATTAGGAATTATTGGGATGTCGAGGTAGGGGAGTTTAATTTAGATTATTATTTTTTATTTAAATTAAATAATTTCATGAAAAGAGTGTCTGCGGTCATTTGTGCTAAATTTTATTAAATAAGATATACCTATAAAAGAAGCGTCTTATACATCATCACCAAACACAATACAATACTAACATATCCCAATAAATTTTCTGTTTCTATCCCCTTTCTTTATATTTCTATCTTGGGTAAGCTACTAAACGCAACCTAATGGCGTTTAGTTAGAATCTCGTTAATCTAATGTCGCGGCTATGTTCTAGTGTCCGAATTAGCTGAAGAAGCAAAACAATGAAAGAGCACCTCAAATCAAGTATATGGGTTCATTCATTGAGAGAAAATCTGCATAAATGATTCGACCAAACTGTTCAAGTTCTATTCCTATATTATTATCAATTCATGCAGTTTAGATACAATGCAATAAAACGGCTTAAACATATCTCAGAGATCCAATGCAAGTTAATGTACTTTAGAATATGGATTTCTTGAAAGGAAAAAAAAAAAAAAAAAAAGGCAATACGATTTACAAAGAGACAAAAATTTTGGAAAAACATAAGAGCGGTAAATTATAAACAAGTCCAAACATCAAATTAAAAATTGTATATCGTTAGCACGCATATCTCTCTTATCTTAGTATCTATAGATATTATTCCCACTACTTTGTATTTTCCACTCCATGCTTCAAAAAAAAAAAAAAAAAAAGATGCAGCAAATTCACGTCATATATGTTTGCCCCCTGCATTTGCATTTCAGCTATAACAGAAAGTATTGTCACTTTTTCCGAGTCGCAGACACTGCGGCAGCAATCCCACCTGCTATCACTCCTACAGCAGTTGCAGCAATGCCTAAGCCAATAACACCATCTGCAATGAGAGGAAAAGAAACTTCATCAGTCAGTGCTCATATTAGAGCCAATGTTAACCCCCCCTTTTCCACTTGCTCTCAACATGAAAACAAAGGAAGTGGTTCAGGGGAAGAATCAAATAAGTGATGGGAACCTTTTGTGATCCGATCCTCAATTGCCTTCTTAAGTGTTACTGCCTGCCTCCAGTCCGGTGCAATCTGTTGAAGAAAACATGCAATGATATAACATCAAAGTGATCAAACTATGTATATGTATATATATGCGCTATATTGGAATTGCTGTTTATGCAGTGGGGTTGAATGAAAATTATGGTGTGCACTGGGACTATCTTTGAGAATATGTTTGCTGGGAATGCAGAGTTGGATGTTTTATATGTGACTATGACGATATATATGCTGTTGAGATTTGTCTGGAAACTGCTAGTGTTATATGTGACTTTGTCAGAATTTAAGTAACTTGAAATAGGAGCATAACACATTTTGAACTGGAATTGTATGGTGGAAATTTTATCATTAAAAACTAATGTTATTTCTGAAATCTACACAAAAAATTGAGCGGGGATGTTAAGTTTCGTGATTTTTGGAATCCCCGACGAATTTCTCAACAAAACAGATAGAAATGATGTTTTTGGGTAAGCAAGGGCAAAACGGGAATTTCAAAATTTGGACTTGAAAAACTGGGTTAATTTTCAGAAAATATGGGTTTAGAACTATCAAAAACCTTAAGACCAAGTCTTAAGTCCTTCGGGTTTTTGAGAACTAAAATTCCAAAGAAAACAGGGTTTTACAAGTGAAAAACAGCATTTTAGAGAAGAAAGGGTAAAATGGTCATTTCGTGATTTTAGGGTTAGAATCAGAATTTCTAAGTGTGAAAAATGATCGTCGAGCTATCAAAAACCTTGGGATGAGGTCTTAGACCTTTCTGGCTTCTGGACGTGTTGAGAAAAGTACTGATACACCGTAGTTTCAACCTATGATCATATATGCGTGATGATGATATGCTATGAAAGATTGATGTTAAGAAAAGGATACTTGATGAACAGTATACAACCATATATGTGTTAATGCTTTATGAGATATTAAATGATGGTAGCGCCAGAGGACGTTAAAATACTAATGAATGATAGATGACTATATATGTATTGATGCACTATGAGATATTTGAACTATGTTTATGATAAAAAAAGAAAGAACATTATGAGATATTGAATGGTGTTTATGTCAAGAAAAGAAAGATAAAGTCCCCAAGTGTGGACGAAGCAAGTCTATCCTCAAGTGTGGGTAGGTCCCCAAGTGTGGACAACATGAGTCAGTTCCCAAGTGTGAACAAAGTAAGTTTATCCCCAAGTATGAATAGGTCCCCAAATGTGGACGAAGCAAGTCTATCCCCAAGTGTGGATAGGTCCCCAGGTGTGGACAACATAAGTCAGTTCCCAAGTGTGAACAAAGTAAGTTTATCCCTAAGTGTGGATAGGTCCCCAAGTGTGGACGAAACGAGTCTCTCCCCAAGTGTGGACAATGTAAGCGACTCCTGGTGCCGCTGCCACATCGCATCTGGATAATGATTTTAAGATAATGATGATTATAAGATGATGGTTATAAAGGAACCTTATATTCTTTCATGTATATGTATGTGAAGTGTATGTAAGCTGATGTATGTGCAAGCTAAGTACGAGAAGATCCTGAAATATGTTATAATAAGAACTTGTTCCCTAAGAGTTAGGGCAGAGAATAGACGACCTAGATAATGGAAAGACTACATTCCCTCAATCACCTAGTAAAGTAGGTAAAGTTGCTCAGGACTAGCATGAATATTACTGACTAGTAGGGATGTAGTATAACTGTGACACCTAGAGACCCCCTGAGCGGCAGAATCATAATTGTGAATGAAATGATTTACGATGACTTAGGTTTCCCACTGAGAACGCAGAGTTCTCACCCCTGCTCCTTTATGGTTCTAGGCAAGCATGACGAGGACGTCAGAGCGGTGTAAGCAGTACAGGACGATTGAAGGTCGTGGCGTCAGCAGATTTCACAAAAGCCGAAGGACGATGACTTATGTTTTGTATTTTGTTATTAGCTCGTGGGAATTGCAGTTTATGCAGTGGGTTTGAATGAAAATTATGGTGTGCATTGGGGACTATCTTTGAGAATATATTTGCAGGGAACACAGTTGGATGTTTGATTTGGAGGGGGACATTACAACATAACAAGCAAAGTTATGCTAGAGACAGACTCATTTTCGTAACAAACGACATGCCTCAGTTTATCTGCCATCAATTAGAGGGATGACTTTTAAATCAATGGCAGAATTTACCTGGGGATGATCTTTCCTACCAAAAGAACTGTTGTAAAATCAGTATGCGATAAGGAGTTGAAGTCTAACCAGAGGAAAAAAAAAAAAAACAGCGGGGTTGAAGGATCTATTCTTTCCTTAGATAACCAATGGTAACAATAAGCCCAGGGTGAGAAGACCATACCATTAGGCATCTGTCCACAAGATCCCTACTCTTTGAATAGTCACCACTTCTATAGTATCCAACAGCCAGGAGATACAGCTTCTCCCTTTGCTGGAGTGGGTCGGTTGTACCAGGTAAAGATGCTGCAATGTACATGTCATTCTACCATTATCAGAATTGTACGAACAAGCAGACTTCAAAAGGAGAAAAAAGGAAAAGCACGATAGCAGAATTTCACACTTTCACTACTCAGCAGAATATACACTTACATGTTAAGAAACTCACAGATGAGGACTTTGGGCGCCTGTGCGTGCAAGCACGCATGTCAATGACGGATTTGGATCCTCTAAAGTGAAAAAGTGAGAAAGTAAGAGGTTCTCCACCATTAGATTTGGTACAACTGATATACAATACATTTCATTGATCTAATGGTGGACAACCCCTCACTTTCTCACTTCACAGGGAAACTCACTTTCAAGGATCTTAATCTGCCACCAAATGAATGTGTGTGCCTCTAGATATATAGGGATATTGTTTTATACTACCTTCAAGCATTGCTATCCCACGTTGCACATCTTGTGGTCGTTTAGAGTGAACAAGAGCCCAAGATAAACGCAAGAGACACTCCTTCAAAAGCTCATCAGAGGATTGCTTTCCAGCCTCGGCAACCTCTCTTTCACACCCCTGAACATAAATCAAGTTATAAAACAGCAAGAATGTATCAAAACTCCAAAGAAAAAGGAGGTTAAGGTTTTCAATAGTGATCAACACTTGTTTGGAAACATATCATGCTCCAAGCTTGTTTCAGCGAATCAGTGTTTCATAGATGCTGCAATTGCTCCTCCTAGACTATATCGCCAGGGGCAGCCCTCACAGCAGAAGTCAAATTTTCCAGGCATACCAGAGAGCTGTCCCCAGTCAAAGAGGAGTTCTGAGAAGCAACTGCAGCATACACAGAACAAGCCCAAGGCCACATAGAACTCACCCAAAAGACAACGCCGTATATTTAAAATACAAAGTGAGACCATCAACAAGGACATGAAGTGAAAAGTTTAGTCAAGGGAAATTATGCCCCAAAGGAAAAAGAAGGAAAATATGAGTATATGAGTTAATGATACAATGAAAAAACCTTTTGAACAAGTGTTACTTTCAATTAACATCTCTTTTCTGAAAACCATAAGTACATAAAAAAGGTAAAGTTAAAAGAAACACAATTTGTGATTTGTAAGAGGCTTTTCTTTAGCTTAAAAAAAAAACCCTTTTTCTTAAACATTAAAAAGTAGTAACTTAAGAATTAATATATATCTTCCGAAAAATTATATCTAAAACATTAAAAAAAAAAAATGCTTCTAAGAAGCTCATGCCCAGAATCCATCCAGTAGCAGCTACACGGCAATCAGATAGCAATGAATTTAACACAAAACTCATACTACTTTACTCCATTTAGACCTAGAAACCTCAAACAATTAGCAGAGAACATTTAAATTAGCAACATAAATTAAAAATTTAAAAATAAGATAGTGTCTGTATATCAATATCTGAGCATTCAATAAGAGAGTTGAACAAAGTTGACTCGAATACTTCTTCAGATTCAGATAATTTCCGCGCACGAACAATAGCAAAACATTCAAAGAAGGAAGAGAGAGAGCGAGCTTACAGCGACGATGTCAGAGTCGCACCAGGGGAGCTGGTCTTTGCCGGAGAAGAAGTGGCCAACGGAATCCATTATCACTCCAAGCTTCGCTTCCAGTTTCGCCATTCAACGGCAACGACCGAGTTGAACTGAGTCGTGCTGAGTTGCGGAAACTCTCTTTGGGATAAATTATAAGAGCAGACTTCGTGGTTACGTTACTTAGGACATACACACCATATCGTAGTCCCCAAGTCCTAAATAATAAAAATAAAATTGCTATTTTTTTATTTTTTATTTTTCCTATGATTTATTATCATTATTATTATTTGGGTAGGCTAGTAGTATCAGGTAATAAAATGGAAAAAATTTGCATAAAAGATTATCTATTAATGACAACACATATTTATCCATCTTATAATATAAGAGCGAATGAAATTGTACTATTTTGTTTTTACATTCTTGCAGAGAAAGCAATAAATAATTTCTCCAAAAGTTTAAGCTTTCTAAAGTGATTATAGTTTTAGTCAGCGATCCCTTTTATACACATTGTTAAAGATAAAATCTTTTGACTAGATATTTGAAAAATGAACTTAACTAGTTACTAGTTGCGTTCGGTTGAATTATACTATTTTTATTTTATTTAAAAAATTATTCTTATTTTTTTAAAAAGAGGCTATTATTTTTTTAACTGTGTAACATTGATTGTTTAAGAAAATTAATTGAATATGTTGTGGGGTAATTTTTTGTGTTACATGCTAAGTTAATGTTAAATAATCATGGTTTTTTTTTTGTGTTTTTGGATTTTATTGTTTTTGGCAAATGAAGAATGGTCTGATTGGGCCTGCTCAAAATCCCCTGAAAAAAAAAAAATTGACATGAAGAAGGGGGAAATGCTATCCGAAAGGTCCTTTAGTTGTTTCCATGAATCATGATATTCTAAAGAAATTTTTGCTTCACAAGTTTCCTGAGGTATAAACTTATGTCCACGTTAATCCATATTATAATAGCAGTAGCATATAGAAAAGAGAGGTCATTATTTCACAAAAACAAACCAAAACATTTCCTAGTACAACTCTTCCTAACATTCGGCATTCTTTTTCATAATAAAACCAACGTCAACCACGTGTAAGGGTTGTTTTCCATTTGACTAAACAGTGCATATAGTATGTGCTACCCCTAGACTTCAGGTATAACCCTAGTGTTTATACCTGCATTTCTTCCCGCATTACATTTGTCTTTTTCTCAAGACAAGACTACACCTAGTACAAAACAAAAGCGAGTAAAGGGGAAAAAGATGCACCTAAGGAAGGAAGGAGCAAGGAAATTGCGACATGTCTTAACTAGCATGCTTACATTGGACCACCCTGGTTCCCTTCTTGGCTTCTTCAAAGAAGTTGAAACTATGATGGCCACGCCCCTGCCCTCTATGCTTCATATCTACTTTCTGCAAAAGGTCGCCCCATAGTTATAATATTGAGGTTGGCGCCGGTTAACAAGGACTGAGGTTACCGACCTCATAATGAACATGAAAACTTCTCGAGATAGAAACTTATTTGAATATTTTCGCATGGTAGTATACATGCAAAAAGACACTTCGACGTTTAAGTAAGTGTATATATATAAGTGAATAGTAACATTAAAAAAAAATGTATATGACCTCTCTCATGAGTTCATACCTTATGTTTGGTTATATATCTGATTGTTGGTACCGTTAGGTGTTCTAATAATTGCGGCCACCAAAATCATTAAGTCTTTTAATTCTAGTGAACAATGTAACTGCCATATTTATATAATGAATAACCCGGTTACATCTCCTTTAACGACTTGGTATTCTTTAGTATGAATTTCATTTCAACTTTTGAAGCCTTTAACTTTAGAATTATTGGACTAAGCCAAGTATATTCTTTATGCGTCTGACGAGTGAGCCCAAATTTGATTGTGACCTTACATCTCAGACTTGGGTTTGATCCATAACCAAGGCTTTGAATTTGGTTGGAGATGCAACGACTAGGAAATCCTCCCAACAATTTAACCATGATACCAAACTCTAAAAAGATATGTTTAAGCTCATAAATAGTGAGAATCGAACAATGTTTACAAAATTGGAAAATGTTTCTTGATCATAGGAAACTACAATTCTCTGAACAGATATGCTTAGTTCCCTGTACATATCAATACTTACAAAGCCACAAATGAATCCTGTATACTAAGCCAAGAGAAAAATAAATGAATAAAATTTGATAAAAAGACAACAAAATCACCATGTATATCTAAATCTCTATCTCTTGGTTCAAGTAAAGAGAGCCCTCACACACCGAACTAATCTTCAATCCAATGACTACCTACAGCATATTTCACTACTTTGAAAAGTGGCCAAACCATGTTGTCAGAAACCTACAAGGGAACCAGTTCCAGAACCATCTTCCAATGCTGTACAATATGCACCCTACAAGGAACCAGGTTCCAGAACCATCTTCCAAAGTCCACACTTTTTTTCTGCGAATAAATTCCTGAGGCGATCATAATTAAAGACTGGCTTCTGAAATTTCCCATCATTCTATGGTTTCATCATCAGTACATGCAGCTGCTTGGTATCATCCCTTTCAGATTCTCCAAACCCTTCCTCCAATGACTAAATGAAGTGAAACCTTTTTGTATCATAAAACCATCTAATATAATTCTTGCCTTCTCAAGCACATACTCTCCGAAGGGGATGCACTTTCCTCATCTTCCTTAAGTAGTAATTCCCCATTTCCATTATAAAGCCGGACAGATAACGAAGACGATGAAGGTGAACTTCCACCTGCAATTGGTTATATGCAATATGAAAGACAAATATCAATTAAGGTTCCATACAGTAATCTGGCTACTCAACAGCTGCAGAATTAGGTAGCATGACCGAATTTACCACACCTCTAAAAGAAGGGCTTCTATCGAAGTCCTTGGTCGCATGTAACAATATCATGCCAGAGAGCACAATAATAAAGCCACATATTTCTGAAATAATAGTTCCGCCACCTTGGCCGTCCCAATCCTGTAAGCATTATTTTGAAATGTAATTAGGCACCTATATTTCATAGACATTGGAAACTTCTTATGAATGCTACATTTGATGCCAAAACTAGTAGATCATACCTTGAACATTATTACACTAGCTAGGATTGTAAGTGTTGTGAACATGACATAATATATAGGGGAGACAATTGCGGTGTTGAAGGTGTCAAGAGCCTGAAACATTACAATCACACTAGTGAAGCATGGTTGATTCTAAGAACTTTGCATATAATGCACAAAAGAAATCTGAATCAGAGAATTCTTTCATGTTTAAAGGGATGTGTTACATTAAAGACTAGGACTCGGACAGTCAAAAGCTTTCTCTAATATACTAAATCGAAAACTTTTTTGAATATCACCGTTCATCACAAAAGAACCTCTCGGCAGAGAAAGACAAATATAGTTTACACACCAATCATAAAGCATATTCAACATTGTTAAGCACAACTCTACCTTAAAGAACAAAAAATAAAACAATTTCACACCAAAATTTTAAAAATAATAATAATAAAATAAAATACTCCATATATAATACTTTTGCAAAAGGTTTCTTTTCCCTTGATCCCTTATATGACTTGAAGGGATAGGATTCTGTTCACGGCCTTGCTATGGTGACCTACCAATGCCCATTTGTGTCCTGATAATATAGAGATTAGACAGCTTTATTGGATTTTTCATTCTTAGGCTCAATGCCTTGTTTTATCCCTTTCTCTCTCTAATAAACTTTTTATTTTACCCAATGAAAAGTAGCTCCTATGCAATATATAGATCAAGATAGAAAGAGGCAAAACATTAAAAAAAAAAAAAAAAAAAGAAGACAATTTTCTTATAGTCTAATTAACTATAATCAGAAATATCTTTCGACTTAAGAACCACCAATAGGTCATTGACAAAAAAAACGTTTGTGGGATGAGGCCAGAGTGCTAAAATTCAAGATAAATCTAGTAACAAACCTTATTAAGATAATTCATCTGCATGATGACACAGAGAGCCACAACTAACATAAAAAACCATGTCTCTGGGTAGATTAACTGGTTTTTCCCTTCAAAAGTTAACTTCAAAGAAGTTCCAAGGGCTTTAACACTCATCACCTGCATAATTGTAACAATTCCATATAGATTAGTTGCCATACAATGGCATTGTCACACTGCCACCACAAAACAAACATTTTTCAGTAAATATCAAAACTTATGGGGATGGAAATAATTCTCCACTTGAAGGAGGAGGAGAACATTCTAAAAATTCTAGTACTCATAAATAAGTTTAATATATATAAAGTTTCATGGAAGCTGAAACTTTGCTAATGAAATCCACCATTAGAACACGGGTCTCAAAATATAATGCTGGTGAATAGTGAAGACCCAATTATTTTCAAAATGAAGCCATGTTCCTCGGATTGTCTATGTTTTATAACAATACATTCTTGAATAAACAATTTTTTGAACATTAGATCAATTATCAAACAAAAGACGAGCAGAATAGAGAAAACTTAATTTACTTACAGAGAGGGAACCCATTAATGAACAAATGCCGGTATAAACTAGCACATTGGTATGCCCACATCTAGGTGCAAAATGGAACACCAGAATGAATACCAATACTATTACCGAGCCCACGTACGCCAGAAATGCTGCATGAAGAAAGAACGCCCCTGTTATCAAGGAACTATAATAATTTGAATTAAGGAAAAAGGTGGCGCATTCCAACCTGGTTGAGTAGCCATATTCCATATTTCCAGAACAGATTTAATAGGTTGTTCCTTAGGAGCGTGAATGACAATGATGACCGAACCGGCAATGCACATTACACATCCCAAAATCCCAAGATGGTGTAGCTTCTCTCTCAGAATAATGTGAGCCAAAACAGCACTAAAGGATGCCATGAAAAACATTATTGAAGAAGTGAACATATCACAGCTGTTAGAGGTTAATACTGTCTTCGCTCTCAGCCAAGGAAGGAAAGAAGTAAGGGGAATACCTCACAATAATGCTCAATGCGCCAAGGGGGGTAACTAGAACTGCCGGGGCAAAAGCATACGCAACAAAATTTGCAACCTCTCCAACAATCACTAAATAATAATAATCCACACAGAAACAGATTCTGCAGGAGATCAGCTAAAGAAAAACAATTCCATGATAAATTACAACTTGCATATTCTAATTCTTAACTTACCATCAATGTTACTACAACTTCACAAAAGAAACAAAAAAAAAAAAAAGAAAACAAAAGGGCTCAATATAGCATAGAAGCATCAAATCCAGATTCCAGTAATCAATGCAAAAGGAAATCAATTCAACCTAACTTATAGAATTCAAACATTCCTTTATTTGATCCAATTAATTGCATAAAACGATTGGATCAAATCAAAACCAATAATGAATAAAAAAATAAAAAGAAGAAGAAATCCATTGAAGCAGAAGAAAACCTAGCTAAGAAAATGAGCTATAAAAGAATCGAATCAAATCATAGAACAAAAACAAGATTGGAAAGGAAAAGCTTACTTGTGATCATCCCCACCCACCAGAGTGGCTCCAACAGATAATAATACCCACCAACGCCTGCAAAAATTATAAAATAAATAAAAAAATGCAAATTAGAAAATAGAGGAAAATAAGAATAGAAATCAGAGGATGATTGATTTACCAGCCCGAACACCAGAAACAGCAGCAGCTCTTCTGAGGCCTTGCTTCTTGATGATGAAGCTTGACCCAATGAACCCACTTGACACCAGCGCTAGGATTAGACCTGTTAGGCTCTCCTTCGACATATTCATAGCTGATTCCCTTATCTGGGTTTTTGATATCTTCTTCTTCTTCTTGTTGTGGTGGCTGCGGTGCTCTTCTTCATTGATGAGCCCCGAGACAAACCCGGATTCTCAGATCATCCCTCATTCCTTCGTTTTTCTCATGATTGTGGAACCAGAAAAAGGATTGGGTGTGTGCGAGCTCATACTAAATTATTTGTGCGTGGCTCCCACTTTCTAATATTATTATTATTATTAATATTATATATGTCATTTTTATTTTTAAGTATATTTTTTAATTGTGTGTGTACAAAAACCTTTATATTAATAATAATACATCAAATGATATTATTTCTACTACATTTTATTATTTAATGCATCACTTTATATTTTGATCTTAACTACCGACATTCAATTGGCATTTATCCTTAACAATATTCTTAATATTTTCATTAATATATTATACATTAAACAATATAAAATAACAATCTTTGTATTATGAAATTATTTTAAAAATTGTGTACATGTATTTTATATCTATTTATATTACAAAATAAAAATAAGTATAGGGAAACAACTACTAATTCCTAAGTATATAATCAAATAAGAAAATTGTATAGATTATAAAATAACATAAATACGTGTCATTGTCTTTAAAAAAAAAAAGTCTAACTTTGAATCAAGCATGCAACTTTTAATTCAATTATGTGGTCTAACTTGTAATGCAACCTTTAGTCGAAGCTACTAATCCTCCAAGGGTCAAATTGAATGCGCCCAAGAAAAGAATGAAATTAAAAAATGCAACTTATGGCATTATAAAATGATGATTCAAAAGAGTGCTACAACAAATCCTTTTCAATTTTATAATGCAATAAAGAAATAACGTGATCACGATGGTTCAATGGGTGCAAGTGCACATAAATACCAATTGGGATTAGATGTAGTAGGCAGTGGTTGGTTCTTCTTCTTCGGTTTGAACTTCAGTTTAAAAACGTGTCTGCTTAATGTTTTTAACCTATATTTAAATCTTTTAAGTTACTTTCTTCTGTAAGGTTAGAAAGTAAAAAAATGATACACCCATAAATTATTTAATGAGACATATAATAATATTTATTTTATTGATTTAGTTGTGTGTAATTTCTCAATTTTAAAAACAAAAAAGAGTATCAAAGCATTTCTAATGGCTCATTCTTAAAATTCAATCTCTCTATTTTGAATTTCATTTTTTTCACCCTAATGGACGTCAGAATGAGATAGTCCAATTTTGATGAAGTAAACAAAAATGTGGTCCAAGCCATTTTAATAAGGGATTCATCTCACATTATCTTTCACTAATATGATGTGATAACTATTTTATTCATTTATTTTATTTCAAATATGATAGCTGAAAACTTATTAAAGGTGGGGGTCATAATTGTGACCAAAATTAGCCCCTTTGAATGGAGAGAAGAATAATATTAAAAGGACACTTTTATTTTTTTACTCTTTTCATCCATTTTTTGTTGTCATTTTACACAAAAATACATGGTTTAATAAATCATTTAATTAACACTTGATAGAGAAAATATAGAGTGCATAAACAAAATTACCGTGAATAATAAGTGTTATAATTATTAATTGTTATGAAAAGTATGAAAGATAATAAGGGTATAAGTGTAAAAAATGCATTTAATATTTTTTTAATTTAATTAAATGACAATTAATCTTGAACAATTTTTTTTTTGAAAAATGACAATAAAAAATGGACACAGAATATAATGCATCGATGACGAGACGTTAGTATAACAAGAATGAGCCAAAATAAAGACTTTTAGAGGACACTCATTGGAGATGCTATTGGAAAATGAAAATCCCTTAAATGTGGTCAACAAAAGCGGAAAATTGAGAAAATGAGTAATACTAAGTGTAAAACTCAAATTGTGTCAATCCATGGTCTATAAAGTGACATTGAGTACACAAACTTTTTCTGAACATATGTACAAACTTTTTCAAATACGAAACAAAATCAAACTGAACTTGTGACGTATTAAATAACGAAAAGTAACTGTCACATTCTCTCTCCATCTCTCCACTCACACTCTACGTGTGTGAACTCACTCTCTATCATGCACAAAAATTTTAAAACATATGCTTAAACTTTTGAACTAATTGCACGTACTTTTCAACAATCAGAAACAAAAAATATGACAGAAACGTAAACGAAGAAGAAAACTTTTGTGTTCACATGCATAAACTTTTAAACACGAATGCAATAACTTTTCTATACACATATACAAACATTTGAAAAACAAAAAACAACGATGAAAACAAAAATAAAAACTCTTGAATTTATAAAGAATAAGATGGAAACGGAAAAAAAATGATGGGAGATTGGGAAAGAAAAGAGAAAAATAAAGAATAAAAAAAAGAAGAAACACATATTAAATAGAGTATGTTGTATAAAAGTTGATAAATTTTGAGTTGTATGCAAAATATTTCTCTTAAAATATATATATATAGTTGTGTTATTTATATTCATTTGATCATGATACATTATATCAATTAATAATTTATTTATTATTAAATGAGAGTTCAATAAAATTTATGTAACAACTAATGAATTGTGAGTTAAAATAATATCTTGTATGTTAAACAAGTAGAAAGACCTTTTCTCATTTATAAAAATGGCTGCCGGTGAAGGTTCACAGTAAGCTCCCATGTGGTGTGGCGCAGCAAATTGAACAGTCATTACACGTGTCGTTTTTCTATAACTTTTGAGCTGGCCAATTGAAGGGAAGAGAAAGGACATGGGGATCATTCCATGGTACCCAACTGTAACATAGGGCACACAGCTTTACATGTTGTGGACACGTGTCTCATTTCCATGGTGGATGTGGATTTTGTCCTATCCAGTGTAGAGTAAAGAGTATGACTGGTATGAGGTTGTTGCTGTGACATTTGTGCTGGTCGTACTCACACGTGGGCCTAACTGGCCCACTGTGATGTTTGTATTCATAGCCCAATGTCGGCAGAGTTGATAAACATAAACTTAAAAATGCTGCTTAATTGTTTGGCAAAACATGGCTTAATGACTTTTTTTTGTAAGTGTTCACATTCTTTTAATTTGAGGACTTCATCACATTAATGACTATATGATGGTGAAAATATAGGTGAACTTATCTACACCAATCTTTGATGTATTTGGTTAGATTAGATGTACTTTCTTTGTTCACTTTTTAATAAAAATATATAGTTTAAAAAATTACTTACTATTAACACTAAAATAAAAAAAATATATAAAGTGTATAGATAAAATTAATTTTAAATAATTAATATTATAATAATTAAATATTATTAAGAAAGTAAGAAATAACAATAATAAACTAAGAAATAACAATAATGAACTCATAAAATGTATATTTAATATTTTTTTAATTTATTTAAATAATAATAATTTTTAATAAATTTTTTATTTGAGAAATGACAATAGCAAGAGGATTAATATGTAGTAGATTGAAGTAGGGCGCTCAATGCAAACCATCCCTCGCACACACACATACACATACACATTCGGTCTCCTTGTACACAATTAATTATTGGAACACAAAGCAAGGTATCTTGTGATCTACATTCACTCACTTCTAAGGAGAAGTTAGTTTGAAAAGATATATTGGCTGTCTTTAGGAGAATGAGATATACTAATTGTAACGATATTCTCTCTTTATTTTTAGTTATCACTTTAGTTAAATTTTTTAGTTTGACTTATTTTTTACTTTCACATTTTTATTGTTAGGTTTTTTTATGGCGCTCTTAATTAATTTTTTTTTATTATAAATCACGTCAACTAAATTAAATAAAGGCACTTTAATAAATGCATTCTTTAAATTACTCTAAATTTTAAATTTCTTAATATTTATATATTTAACGAAAATAATAAGTAATTAGGAATGTAAGAAATAATTAAAAAATATTTAATATTTTTTATTTAATTAAATGATAAATTAGTTTAAACAATTTTTTAAAAGTAAAAAAATAAAAAATAACAGAAATTGTACTCTCAATTTTATGCACTGAAACAACCAGAGAGTATATGGCAGGATTGTTTTAGATTTTACTCTTAATTTTATTCGTTGGGACAACCATAGGATCGAATGATAAACCACCTCATTCAATTCATCTACAAAAGGATATGGTATTATAAATATTTGCACAGTGTTTACCAAAAATATTGAGCAGTGGTTACTCTGATAAAGATGCTGTTACGAGAAGCTACGAGCCTTCATATTGATAAAACAATTTATGGGACGTGTGAATTTGCATAAAAAAAATTAGAAGTGAAAAACTTCAGCTACTGCGAAGCGTTTTTTTTTTCTTTCAAAAATACTATTTTTTTATAAAAAAAATTAACACATATGTATACTTACATAGATAAACAAAGATTATAAAATAGAGAATATTACAAAACAGAAAAATAAACATTGTCATTAAGCATTTATGTATAAATAGACACACGTGTATTTAATATTTTCTTGTTTATTTATTTGATAATTATTGTTTCTATATTTTATATGTGCACTTTACATAAAAAGCTTGAACAAGAGTATGATATAAATATAATCGACAAAATATAGTGAACAAAGTAAGCGAATGATCAAGGTAAGAGGTTAAAATGATACGAGCGATGATATGAAACATGAAAACTTACAAGGATAATTGATCTAAAATTCTTTTGATTTTTGCATCAACAAGGTCGCTCATACAAGATTTTTAGAGAGAGATCAGAGTGTGTTTTTCGCTCTGTCTTCCTTTGAGAAAGGGCTCCCAATTTATAGATCATTAGGGCTAATTACAAACAAAATTGAAATAGTAGAAATAAACATAATGATTACTCTTTTGGAAAAGAAAAGTAATTAACAATATACAGTACAATTATTACTTCTTTATGTCACGTATTCTTTTTCAGATTCCGCGTGCTTGTGAACATGGTTTTGAACAGCCTTTTGTCATTTGTCTTCTTCTGCCGACACTTCTGATTGGGGATCTGCAGAATATTTGTAATGATAACCTTACAGGAAAGGAATCCCGTAACAGTCGTCTTCGTTATGTTGAAGGTAATTGGAGGAACTGGAGGCTTCGTCATCGTGTTCCGATCCGGAGCCAAATTTCTTCATTGTTTGTTGGATATCTTGAGAGGATGTGGCTGCGGCGAGGGCGGCCATTAGTTGGGCCTTCTCAGCCATGAATGTTTTTCCTTGATCTGAAATGTTTATGGGGTTTTTAGGGGTTTTTCCCTGTAAACTTGTCTTGATCCATTGAGCTAATTTTTCTTTTTTAAGTAATTCAATATTGAACTTTGACCACCATTTTACTCTTATTGATCTGACCAGCATTAGCAGGGCTGTGTCTTCCGCGGCTTTTGCCTTACTATAATCCCAGGACATAATCCAGGTTATAGCTTGGCTAGCAACGAAAGAGATAAATTGACATCCTTCAACAAAGACAGAATATGGCAGGATTGTTTCAGATTTTACTCTCAATTTTATGCGTTGGAACAACCATAGGATCGAATGATAAACCACCTCATTCAATTCATCTACAAAAGGATATGGTATTATAAATATTTGTACGGTGTTTACCAAAAATATTGAGCAGTGGTTACTCTGATAAATATGCTGTTACGAGAAGCTACGAGCCTTCATATTGATAAAACAATTTATGGGACGTGTGAATTTGCATAAAAAATTAGAAGTGAAAAACTTCAGCTACTGCGAAGCATTTTGTTTTTTTTTTTCAAAAATAATATTTTTTTATAAAAAAAATTAACACATATGTATACTTACACAGATAAACAAAGATTATAAAATAGAGAATATTACAAAACGGAAAAACAAACATTGTCATTAAGCATTTATGTATAAATAGACACACGTGTATTTAATACTTACTTGTTTATGTATTTTATAATTATTGTTTCTATATTTTATATGTGCACTTTACATATATATATATAATATTATTCATTCATATATTTAATAATATTTATTTTTTCGTAATATAAAATGTCAATTTTTATAGGTACAACTAAAACAAAACTTCTTTGTTCCCCTAACATTGTCCTTTCCATACCCGAAATTTTTAGGATCTATTGAAGATGAAAATAAAAAATAATGTTAAATTCTCTCACAAATTATTTTACTGCTTGTTAACTTTTTTTTACTTTATTCCTAATAATGTCATGCGGAGAATTTATCATTTCTCGAAAATAAAACCGCCCCACAATCTTCAATAGTGGTAAGTAAGTAGTAGTAGTATGTGTGCTAGATACCATGAACCAAATCCCAAGTGACGTGACAGAAAAAGACTTTAGACGTCACATGCATTTAATATGTCTTTTAATGTAGAAATTTACATAATTATTCTCTATCAATTATGTATTTAGATTGTCAATTGCATGTGAAATATGATTACAAAAAAGATAATGAATTCATTAGTGTTATATTAACTTACTTGGAAGAATTTATCCTGCGATGGGATTTTCTTTGGTTTTAATCCAAGCCAATAGACAATCAAAGCAAGTCATTGCTAGTCTAAACAAGCATTATAATAATAATAATAATAATAATAATAATAATAATAATAATAAACCCACTGTTTAGTAATCATTCTAGTTCTATCCCGTTTATAGCAAATGATTGTTATTTTTCTTCTAATCTTTTGATATACAAGGCAAAATGATGTGATAGGCCAAGAAATACATGCATTATGGATATCTTAATATTCCCACTTTTATTATAACTAGTAACATATTTACACAATGCTTATCATTTTACACCGCAAACATTATCACCCTAATTCCAGTTAAGTCATAAAAAAAAAATTTCCACGTCTTTTAGCATTGAAGTTTGAAACGACGTCGTCGGTGAGGTTGTGATAGGGTTAGGGGCTCTCAAAACGACGTCATTTCCATCACGTAACTGCTCCTCTTCTTCATCTTCACGATCTCTCTCTCAGCCTCCGCAAACAGCGCCTTCTCCACCGCATCACCGTCGAATCCACCACCCTCCTCCTCCGCCGGCGGCACCATCTCCCCCTTCCCGTCGGCGGGCCCGATCACGAGCAGTGTCGCTCCTTTCAGCTCGCATCCCACCGCCGGCAGCTCCAGCTCCGGCACGTACCACATCCTCATCCTGAGATCCGGCACCACGCGCTCCGGTAACAGCTCCGTCGCTCCTTCCTCCTTCAGCGACTCCCTCAGATCTCGGATCTCGCTCTCCGCCATGGAGAATCTCCCCTGCCTCCTCGCGTCGGTGATCGTCACCGTCTTCAGCGTCGGAAACTTCGCCAGCATCTGCTTCAGCAAGAAATGCCTCGCCGACGCGGCGATCAAACACGAGATCGTCCACATGATCCGCGACTTGAACTCGTCGTTTGGGACCGACGGCGGTGGCTGCGTTCCATCCTCCGGCTGCTCTTCTCCCTCAGGTTCAGCTCGCGGAGATTCTCCGGCGTCGAATTTGCGAAACGATGTCGCGCAGAGCACGACACAGGTCTTGAGCTCGCTGCCGTAGCTGGCTTTCCATTTGAGGAACTCTTTGTCGACGGCGCCGCCACCGTGGGTGTGGATCTCTAAGTGGAGGTTCGAGATGTTGCGGAACGGTCGGAGGAGCTGCGGAGGGCACTGGCACAGAGAATCAGAGACGGTAAGAGAGTCAAAGTCCCCGCCGCCGGGGCGATTCTCGCGGCGGTTGTTGCGGCGGAGGAGTTTGGTGATTATGTAACTGACCACCGATTTGAGAATATTTACGGGATTGCCACGGGGAAAGTTGATATTGTCGTTGTGGTTGTTATTGTTTTGGCGAGGGCGATGAGAGATAAAGAGGGGGAGCGAAACGGCGTCGGTTTGAGGGACGATAGAGGCGAAACGCTTGTTGAGGGAGAGGCAGCGAATGAGTGTCTTGGCGTCTACAACCTTGTTGACGATAATTTGGATCATATCGTCTGGTAAATCGTCGAAGGGGCTGTTTGGCTGTTGCTCTGGTTTTTCTGCGTTTTGGTCGTTTTTTGTGGATGTAGAGATAGAACCCATGGAATGGAATTGGAATGAAAGCGAGTGAGGGAGGCGTTTTGTGTTTATTTACTTTTAAAGAGAAAAAGAGAGGTCTAAATATGAGACGGGTGTGTGTAGTTATGATTGATGAGTCACGTGGGTGAAAGTGTGTGTGAGGGGTTTGGGTAATGGGGAACGCGGGTTAGGATGCGTTTGTTTAGTGGTAAAAGTGGGCGTATGAACCAATGGGAGTTGGTCTAAGTACTAAGCAGTTTGGTGTCGCTTAAGCAAGGTCCTGAATTCGAGACCTTGTGTACACAGTTATTTCTGCAGTGAGACTCACCTGCCATAGCCAGGTGCGCGATCCGGGTCGACCCGAATTAGTTAAGGGTAAGCCTTAAATACGGGCAGGCAACCTAAAAAAAAAAGTGGGAGTATGGTGTGAGTCATCTATAAGTAGTAACCAAATTTTATGAAGGAAAGTGAGGGAGTGCCACGGTCGGAGGAAGCTTCAAGTGTGCAGTTTTCCAGAATGGGAATGGGAATATAAGACAGAATTAAAGAAAGGGTTGGGTTATTCTCGTGGCTTATTGTAAGGTATGGGGAAATATTTTATTCTTCTGTTTATTTTAAGATATAAAAATTATATACCTAAATTTATTTTATGTATTTTTATTCTTATGTTAGAGATTGAAACTGTTTTATTTTTATGTCATAAAAATAATATTATATGAAAAATATTAATTTATCTTTAATTTTATTTTAAAAGATATATAATAATATATCTAAATTTGTTAAGGATATTTAGATAATTATCATACATATTTCTAAAAATATGTATTACCAATCAAACATGTCTATAATTCATTATTAAGAATTTTAAAAAAATATTAACAAAATTTTTAATGGGGAGACAAACAAGTTTTGTAAAATATTGAAAAATGACATTTCTACATACTGTACTCCCGTGAATATGATTTCATGTAATTTCGAAGCTTTAAATAATACTCCCTTGGTATTTTGTACACCAATATTGGAGTTGAGGCTGTAAAAATGAGCCTGACCCATTTGCCCGATTAAATGGACGGGCTTTACATGTAAAAAATAGGCTCGTAAAAATTTGGAAAAAAAATGGTCAGCCCGTTTAAGTCCGCAGGCTAAACGGGCCTGCCCGACAGGCTCTAAAATTAAGTTAATAAAATTACATGATAATTGATACTTCACGTTCAAATTGAAGCCCAAATTGAAGTTTTAGATCTTCATCTTGAAGCCCAAATTGCAAACTAAATTGCTAAATTGTTTTAGTTATAATTGAAACATTTTTCAAATATTTTATAACTTATTGATCATCGCGCGGGTTTAGACTCTAGGTGTTAATTAAATACATTATCTTGTTATCTTTTTTTTTCTATCAAAGCTCTGTAGATAGCTTCTTAATTGAAAAATGCTACTATTTGTATACCTATTCAAAATTAAAGATTTTATAATCACAATAAAGAGATAAAGATGAAAAAATCACAAAACCTTAATTTTTCTATTTATTACCATCGAAAATGGATCCAAATAGACGATAAAAAATAGTTAAAAATGACCGCGCATACTTATTCGCAACTTTGTATTTAAATTACAAAAAATATACTAAAATTTTAATTTTTTTTAAAAAATAAATGAGTTGGCGAGCTGACCCATTTAGGCCTGCGGCCTTATCATAAATGAGCCGAATCATAAAATTAGGCACAAATTTGGCCCGACCCGTTTATGCCAACGGGCTTAAACGGGCCAGCCTGTTTGACATCCCTAATTGGTGTAGATACTAAGTTCCTCATCTTACGTACATCATGATAGTCACACAAATATCATAATGTGTGTGCGCTTTGTAATGTATGGGAGAGAGTTGAGTTGGTTTTTACACTAAGATTGACGTATAAATAACTTTTTTTATATTAAATATTATGTTAAGATAGACTCCACTTATAAGATTTAAACTTAATTAAAATTTTATTTAATAATAAAATGAGCGTGAGACGACAGAATGTTTTGTGTAAAATAATTACACTTTTAACATTTTTATAAAAGAAAACAACAGAAAGAATTGGCTTTTGTTAGATTGCCATAAACCCTCTCTTTTATGGGATGGAAACAACAAACATTAGATACTGTAAGCACAGGAATCATTCTATTCCCACCGACTTTTTCTCCGCAACAGTTCTTTAGGATTTATCAATTCTTGTTTTATGGCGGCCATTAGGATTTGTCAAAAATTATACATAGCATATGTGTAATTTTATTTTAAAATTTAATAGTATATGTTTACCAATAATCATCAATAAACATGATATTAACTTTTTGCAAGAACTAACTCGGATAAAATTTGAGATATAATGCTTACGAAGCATCCATTCGATATCGTGTATAAATTAATTATTTTGATGCGAAATAAAGCCATTGTTGCAAGAATGTTAATTACATATATATATATATATATACACACACACACAATAGTTATATATGATAATTTATAGGCTCATTTTTATCAACAAATGAAATACTTGCCTTACTTGTACCTTTTTTGAAAAAAATTACTTTATGATACCAGCAAAGCGATATGCTCTGAAAAGAGGGCGCAAGGCAAACATATCTCTATCCTACTCATAACAGTAGTAAATTGCTTCTCTTCCTTGTGATGACTTGGAGTGTTTTTAATTTAGTTTATTTGATAAAAAAAGTTAATTAAATAAATCGGTTTTCGTACAATTGAACTTGTTTGAATATTTTCTTTTAAACTGTCAATTAAAAATTATTTTCAACTTTTCAATAAAAGCAGAAAAAAAAAAGACTTCATATATACACACAAATACAGCTTTTTTAATTTTATAAAAAAATAATATAAAATCTTTTTTCTGAAAAATCCAAACGAACATCTCCTAAAAGGAGAACTATTTATAGCATACTCTACGACTCGAAAAATCATATATACATTTATACAAGAGATAAATAAGTTTGTCTTTTGATAAATTGGGGATTTTAATTTTATATTCTATTAATTTTATTTTCTTTTAGTTTATGATTAAGTTGGATCGCTAAAAGTTAACAAGAAAAAGAAAGTTAAGTGAACTCCTCAGATATGGTCAAAAATGGACTAGTTTGACTACGATTTGAATCTAATTTGACCATATTTAACTATAATTAAAAGTTAATTTAACAATAATTAACCAAATTATGAGTTTCATCTAATTTTTGTCTATCATGTTATTTTTTAATAATTAAACTTAACATTATTGACTAAAATAAAAAAAATTAATCAAGAATTCAAATAAAAAAATTAAATAAAAATAAATTTATAATTTATTAAGGACAAAAACTTATTTGAGCCTTTCTAAACAGTAATCCAATTATGCTTAAAGTAAGTAAATAAATAAATAGTGTGACATGTAAAAACACTTGTTTGACACGTGTTACCAATCTGTGAAAGTAATCCAATTATGCTTAAAGTAAGTAAATAAATAAATAGTGTGACACGTAAAAACACTTGTTTGACACGTGTTATCAATCTGTGGTACAAGTATTCGTGCTTGACACGTGTTGGAGAGGCAAAACATCACTATATTAATATGTTTATGCTTTTTAGGTTAAAGTATAAATATTATAACTTTTCATATGTTAACATCTTAATGAGAACATGACAGAAATAATTTTATAGGGAAATAAAAAGACAGTGCATGCAAGAAAATCAAACAAGAATATGAATCTAATATCTAATATGTATTCTATGCCTGATAACTTGATAGCAGTTGATGATGAATTTGATGTACATAATAAAACAGTAAGATAAAGGAAAGAAGAAGCAATGCATTTAAAAGTAGACAACATATGTTTCAGCTCCAGCCTTACAAAGAGTGCGAAAAAGGGGAGGATAATATGTATATTTTACAGAAAACACTGAAAGGAAGAACAGTAAAAGAAAGGTAATTACAGAAAGGGCTACTTTGGCCAGTGAATCAAATCCTGGATGGGATCAGAGGAACATTGTTCTGTAAATATGCACTGGCAGCAGCAACTCCACTTCCAAGCTTTACAGGGTAGCCAACATCTTTCAGTATCATCTCCACACCAGCAAGGCAACCCAATAGTTGCAACTGAAAGATACAACATTTAAAGGAATAACTACATATGAAAAGTAGCAACTCTCTAGTAATTTATTAAATGTCAATCATATGGAATTTGTTAACGAGAAATGTTATTTAGACTCATTGGTCATGAGGTGCCGTGCTGACTTATTAGTCATCCGCCATTTTCATCCAATAATAAATATTTAATGAGTCCAGCACGATATCCTATGTCCTATGAGTCTAAATAATATACCTCTTTATTAATTAACAGGTAGTACTAACACAAAAGAAAGAACTGAACCTTATTGCTATTCCCGTCATACTTTAGAAACTTGAAAAGTTAACAATAACAGATGGAAAAAGCTTACAGAAAAGAAGAGCAAGGAGAGGTGAACCATTTTATAATTACTCTTTCTAAATCTGTTTTGCACAAGATGTTCAGTGATACAAAGGAACTTGAGTATTCATGAACTTTTTCATGCTTTCAATCAATGAATATTTTTAAATTTTTCCTTGGAGTGGTCAGCATTAGTCAAGTTTGTCTCTTACAAAAATGGTCATATTAGTCTTTGAAGTTGTCAAAAATTGATTAAGTTAGTCTTTCAACATTGATTAAATTAGTCCATCTCAAAAATTAACTTGATTGACTTTTGGCAACCTTATAAACTATTATGACCGTTTACATAGCTAAGGGACAAACTTGACTTATGTTAACAACCTTAGATACGAATTTGAAAGTTTAGTCAATATTTATCACAAATTCATTTTTACTATAAACAATTACACACATCTAACTTTATTAGCCTTTGCTCTAAGGGAATGGAATAATAAGTCCCTAAAAGGTAAAGCAAAACAAGAAAAAAAAAGGGTTTCATGTACTAATATCTTGCAATATACTGCTGGGTGTTTGGTAAATTAATGTTACCTCATTAAGGTTGCCAAGATGTCCTATTCTGAAAACCTTGCCAGCAACTTTGTTCAATCCCAGTCCTAAGCTCATATTGTATCTCTTCCATGCCCTTCTTACTATCTCAGAACTATCAATGTAAGGAGGAACAACAACTGCAGTCACAGTGTCACTGTACCACTCTTCCTTTTGGGTGCAATTCTTCAAACCCCATGCCTCTACTGCCAGCCTGCATTTAGCAGATTCAGAACTTTTTAGAAACCTTTGCTCAAAAGTAAAATCTCCTAAGAAATGAAGTTGGTGTTTTCCCTTAATAATGATTCCAAATAAGAAAGAGAATAATTTCTATGCATTGACAATGTCATCCAATAGAAATGCGAAAAAAATGTCCAGTCATTGTGAGAAGTTATCAAAGAAGATAGTTACTTACCATGATTTGACATTTTCTTGCATTTCTATTAGCTTACGGTAAGTGCGTAGCAATTAAACTCAAAGGGGATTATAACGCCTCACCTGGTCGCGGTGCCTAAGCGTTTGTGCCTTAAAATCACATTTTCAATTCCTTCCTCAAAAATCAGATCAAGAGCTGCTCTGAGACCATACAGCAACTGAATGGAAGGAGTGTATGGCCAAAAGGTTCCAAGCTGGTAGAACTTCAAGTAGTCCTTCCAGTCAAAGAAAACTCTAACTGATTTAGCAGTCTTTGCAGCCTCAAGAGCTTTGGGGCTTGCACAGACAATGCCTATCCCAGTGGGAAGGGAAAGAGCCTTCTGGGAGCCAGTCAAGGCCACATCTACTCCCCATTCGTCCATGCGGAAATCGAGAGCACAAATGGAAGACACTCCATCAACAAGGAGAAGGGCCGGATGCCGGTAGTCATCTGAGTGTCCAAAGTACAGTGTGAGAACCAATGACTATAAATATTAGTGTTTAGAATACACTTGCAACAACGACAACAACAAAAATGTCTTATCCCCTTAAGTGGTGTCAGCTACATAGATCAAACGACACCATAGTTTCTTGATACAGACCATGCTCACATTCAAACCATTTACAGAACATGTAAATGTTTGGAATACATTTACAAACACAATTGCGTCAAAGATTAATGAAATTCATTTCAATTTAGGAGCCTAGACAATCATTGTCAAGTCAAACATTTGTTATGGGACCATAATGATGTTGCATATAAATATTCTGCCCCAAGTGTGTGTTCAAACATCATGTTCTACATATGCCAAGTCATAAACATGAGAAAGGAATGATGCTGTAACATAAGATAATAATAATAATAATAATAATGGGCATCATTGGAGGACATATATACAATATACTACTCACCAAGAAGTTTTCTCACTTTGGCCAAGTTATTGGTGACCCCTGTTGCTGTCTCATTGTGAACAATGGCAATTGCCTTTATGGAGTGTGCAGTATCTGAAGCAAGTTTTGATTCCAGAATCTCAAGGTTGGCACCCTGGCCCCATTCACTTTCCACAACATCGACGTTAAAGTTGAGGCGCTGTTGCTGATCAATCCAAAGCAAGCTGAATTGGCCGATCAAGAAAGACACGATACGATCCCCCGGAGACAGTGTGTTTGTCAGTGCACTCTCCCATGCACCAGTTCCTGAAACAAGTGCAGTAGCATTACTTCATATGAACAAGAAAACACAACAGAACAGAACAGGCAAGTAACCTTGGGATCAATGATTGAAACCTTCAAAACACGTGTACTCTAGAATATCATCCAAGAATGCAGCAGTCAAGTTTCGTTTGGTTACGATATTTCCAATCAACAAATCATATATATTTATTTCCAAAAAGGGTCGGTCTGTTTGGTTTGCATTTGTTTTCATTTCCTGTTTTCATATTGTTTTTTGTCTTTTAGGTTTTTCTAAATAAAATAGTGATAACTAGATTTTTCTGTTTTCACTGCTCCCACCATAAAATCTAGAAAAACTAAAAAATTGTATATTTAGCATTTACTATAGGATTTATTTGAGCAATGAATGCAAAATGAGGTAACTATTCTAGCTAAGTGAAATGACTGAGGTAAGGCAACACGAGAGATTTTTAGGTCACTAAAACTATAAACTAATAATACAATGAACAATTTGGCTAGTACATGTGTATACATACCAGTTGTAGGGATAAGAAATGGGATTCCAGAAGTAGTCTTGAAGATCTTCTTGACATCCTCAATCAAAGTTTTTGTCATAGCCGGAATTGCAGGAGAACGGTAGTCCTCATTGTTTCGGTTCATCGCTCGAAGGACCGGCTCAGGGATGTTGACCGGCCCTGGAACAAAGAGGTGGTTCTTTCCAGGTGCATAAACGTAATCCATCTTCTCCTGCTTGAGATTTCAACCTCTTTGAATTCAAGCAGTTCTTGGCTTCTCCCTTAAGCAAACCACCTATATAAAATCCATTGTAAAGTAAGTACTAACACCATTTTGAATCATTGGTCATTAAACTAAAGAAATTAGGCAGCGTGAAAGCAAATTGTAACTCATAACTGTTGGGAAAAATCCTCTCAACATCACAGCCTTATCCTACTAGGCAGGGTCGGTTACATGGATCAGACAAGATCGTAATATTATATCATAAATCATATTAATATTCAAACTATTAATTTATATCATGATGTTTCAAGAATTAACTATTGAGTCACTAACATGACCGAAAGGGAAAGTTAGCAGAAAATGATTGATTACCATTGTTGCTCTAATAGAACCATTTTGCCATACCTGAAAACTGAAAATCTTGATTGAAAAGTCTTGCATGAAAACTAAATAACATCAGAACATCAGAAACAGCTGTTTTGTGCTGTAATCCATACCAGTAACATTAACAAAGCTAGAACATGACAAAATCTTCTACCAAAATGAACTTGCCACTAACTCCCTCACTTGATTTTTCCACTACCAAAACAAATAGTCATTGGAAAGGAACGGGAATAGGATAAAATGATGATATTGGAGACAGCAACTCACAGAAAAAGACAAAATCCCTAACAAAATTCAATTTAAAGAACCTTGTAGAACACTCATACGCATGCATCAATTTATTAGAAAAAATAAAGCACATGCAAAAAAAAAAAGACTACTCTCCAAAAGACTAACGAGTTTTATTTTAGATTGATTTTGACTGGAAGAAAAATCTAGCGCTAAGAAGATTTTACTCTAAACAAATTCGTCAATTTAGATTTATCACAACCCAATTAATTTTTGAGTATAATCTATGATAGACTAGAAGAAGATAAATACGATAGCAAATTACATGATATGTGTATGTGAAGCATGTTAGACGAGTACCTTTGACGAGGGAGAGAATTTAAGAGTGAGTTTTGTTGTGGTATATGAGACGTGCTTCGTCGTGCCTTCTTCTTCCCTTATTGTTTACACACAACCTTACGTTACATAAAAGTGCAAATGGCAGTGAACTAATATTTAATAAATAAGAGAGCGGGAGAACCAATCAAATGCAGGGGTGGGGCCCACTCCCTTCAGACGTGGCAGATAAGAGGGACGAGATTGTGCTCCTTGCGGCTAAGAATTGGGAATACACATTTCTGGCTTGGATTTTTCACTCACATGACACATCATATGTTTTCAGCCTCTCCTCTATACTTTATCTGTTTGTCTCCAAATTTATTGATTCTTCATCACCTTTATGTATTTTTCTTCGAATATCAATAAATATATATATACACACTTATTTTTTTTTCTTATCTTGAGTTTTTTACTCTTTTGCCCCTATTAAAAAAGCTAATTACGAAAATACCCCCCTTTGAAAACATAATACAATACTGCCCCTGTTTTGGCTGACGTGGACGCTGCGAGACGCGTGGACGTCCACGTCAGATTCGCCAACACGGGGTGGCGATTTCAGTTAAATTACGTAACACTGAAATCGCCAACACGGTTTGCGTTTTTAGAAGAAACCCTTTCAACAAAAATCGCCAATGCGTTTGGCGAATTCACCGTGTTGGCGATTCCAACCCCGCGGCCTATAACCCAACTCTACCCCTCCCATTCTCCCACACTCCTCTCATTTTCTAAAAATTCCCTTAATCACTAGCCCTAGCCTTAGCCCTGAACCCCAGCACAAAACCCTAATCACTAACACCTAAAACCCTAGCCGTAGACCTAAATCCATCGCAGTCTGCCCAGTCAGATCCAGCTCAGAGACCGTCGCGCACTGATCCCCCATCTGAGCAGTAGTAGTCTTATAATTTTTGTATGGTTTGTTTGAATACATAGGTAACGATGTTTTGGGTTACGTCTAAACCCTTTAGCGACTTATGCCAGCGTTTTATTTTGGGTTGAAATTTATTTTGATGGCCAACGTTATAATCTCAAAACTTATGCTAGCGTCACTTGGTTGAAACCTTAATCGAATGACTCAGCAGGTCGGCATTATCAAGTTTAGGTGTGGAACAACAACAAACGATAAACAATAAACACTGTCATACAATAAGTTTACACCACATCAAAAATGCAAATATCGTGATCCAACTTGCTACAAGGAAAACATAAATAAAATTCATAAACCATAAAACCCTAAACAATCTATCACGAGCCCTGCGGCGGTCTATGGTCGTGACCCGAGTCGGGAGCATGGTACGGATAGGGATATGGGTATGAGGGAGGATAAGGGTATGGGGCGGAGGTGGGTAAGGGTATGCAGACGATGGGTAAGGGTCAGGGTATGATTGTGGTGGGTAAGGCACTGGTGATGGTGTGGCGGTGGAATTTTTAGAAAATGAGAGGAGTGTGGGAGAATGGGAGGGGTAGAGTTGGGTTATAGGCCGCGGGGTTGGAATCGCCAACACGGT